>VZSC01007893.1:671371-701448 GCA_013398225.1 Steatornis caripensis
GGGGGTGCTTTGTTTTGTTTTAAATAAAACAAGAAGACCTGGGAGAAGGGAGAAAGCCTAACAAATTTTAAATCCCTGAAAGCGTGGACTGTACATACATTTAACAATTTAAAGAGAGCTTCCATTTATTTAAAGATAAGATACAGTTTTAAAGATAAGACATAGTTGAATACACCACTTCATAAAGATACAACCACCAGTGGCTGCTGAATCTTTTTTTTTTTCATTTAGCTTCAAACTTTGATATAATAGATTACTAATCATTTAATTAAAATGTTTGGGATATTTCTGCAATAAGTAATCCTTTTTGTAGGATTTCAACAGTGAACATCTGTGCTGTGACAGATCTATGTGCATTATCTCCCTTGCAATATTAAACAAAGGGAAGATTTAAGAATAAAGTAAGCCTGTATTAGTGTTTGAATTGAAAATACAAGCAACAGCAATTACATGGGTGAATTGTTCATTACCACAGTCACCTGGGGCAACAGTTCGGCTCATTACTGCTTCCACTGCCCAAGATGCAGAAGTACACTCAATTGTAATTCTCTGTTAAGATCTCTCACACAGATTTTGAATATTTTGCAATCAAGTGCGAAGCAGGAATATCTGGCATTTGAAAGACACTGATTACAGAATGTATTTTTTTAATTAAAGAAAATTTTCTGCTTAATTGATCTTCTATAGTTTACATAAGACCTAACAAATGGAACCTTGCGCCCCTGAAACATCTGCATCACTTTAAAATTTTAAGTTGATAGGCAGTGCAGTGAGTTAAGTCACAAATGAAGTTGAACCTTATTCACTATATGTAACTGCATCCAGATCATATTTGTTCTGCCCATCCACATTTCTTTCCAATTATCTTTAATTCTGAAAACAAACGTTTTCTCAAGGGTTGAGGAACTCACCTTTACCCCCCATCAGACACACAGTTCTTTCTGACAGAGGTAAAGAAAATAGGTAATGTTATTTGTCACTGATCACAGTCAATAGTTTATTGAATGCCTTAAGGATTTTTCTGAAGTTTCTGCAGTGCTCTGTAAGTATCTGATAGTGAAAGTAAGAATAATGCCACAGCCAAAAAACATAACAAGGCCAAGAGGAAAAAAAAGCCTGAATATACTATTCAACAACCGAAGTCCACGGCAACTTCTAAAGAGCCTGTGCGAGACATCTTGTGCAGTGAAGAGGGGAAAAATCCAGTCACATCTCTTGCTGAGCTCTGTATCACACTCCCAGTCTGGAGCAGAGATGGGCAAAGGAAACATCACCCTGAAGCATCTCATGTCCAGCCCACGGGTGTGGAGAAGCTTCCATAAGAGGAAGATATATCATTAGTAACTACTCAAAGAAAACTAACTTGTTTGAGGACAATTCCTCTAACATCTATTCTGCTCACTACAGAGTTTTGGAAAAGAACAAGATTAGTCCAAAGTGCACGCAAGTATGGAAATTTTGCAGTTCTGCTGACCAAAACAGCATTAGCTGTTCCTAATCAGCTCCTTGGCATATACTTTCAGTTTCACATCTTGTTTCTATAAAGACAAAACCTGCCCACATCCTCATTTCAAGTAACCCTTAATACAACTTTCACCTTTCTGACAATAGCACAAAAAGTACTCCTGTGATAACAATATGCTTATTTCTGAACAAGCATGCCCAACAAGACTGTAAAAGACCTATTATGTCCTATTCAGGAAGCAGAAATCAGTCCAAAGTGAGTAAGTGACCTTTCAGGAAAAAAAAAAGAGAAAAGAACCACTTTTTAAAAATTCAGATTTACATTATGAAGCAAGGAGATTGATTACAAATGTGACACATCAAGAAACTTGAAAAGTTATTTCAAATACATTTTCAGTCTAACAGTCAGACTTGAAATGTGAAAGCTAAACATGATTTTCCACGCCAAGCCACTTTTCCTCTCCTGGCTCATTATTTGATACATTAGTGTATGATACGAGTAGGCACTGAACGGTGACTTACAGACATTTATTATATCGCAATGGTTTTACAAGATTTCTAGATAATGCAATGAGCTTGTAAGAAGTAGTATCTTGGGATCCTTTTCTTTGGGACATCTTTAACACCTAGTTGTTTTTCATCAGATGGCAGTGGGCAAAGTCTGAATTGCAGCAGGTTACAAGAAAAACACCAGGAGCATTACCATCAAAGTACTCAGTTTCTTCTCTGCCTTCATGTGAACGAGAGCTACGATGTGGAGTAGCAGAGCATCCTAAAGTCTGATGCTAGCACATGGGCCTTTTACTGCATCATAGCCAAAAATTAAAAGTGTGAGCAATTACAGTTAATTCCCTCTAATGAATATAAGCTAACTGTTAAGAGATGAAGGCCACCTTCTACTGAGTAATACTCACAATTTGAAACTAGTAGCCTATCCTATGCCCCTGTTTCACATTGCACAGATAGCATTAAGCAAGGTTCATACAATTCAAGGCTGGGAAGGGCCTGATCAGGTCCCCTAGTCTGGCTTACTGTATAATGGCCCACATAACATGGATCACCACAGTCGATCTGTGACTGAAACCAAGAACTTGTGACACACTAGTACAGACCTTTGAAAAACGTATCCCACCTTGATCCAACCAAGATACATGGACACAGGTGTTCATTTCAGTTCCACAGTTTACTTCATCAACAAAGACAAAATTTAAATGAAATGCAGAAGTCATAAGAATTCAGTCCTCAGGCAGTGAAAAGAAATCTAAGAAACCGTTTGGGAAACTATACTCCTGAAACAAATGCATTTTTCATGAAGCAATGAGAAGATAGTACTTGCTACGAGAAACCTCAGGCTGTCCTGCCCTTATCCTCAGAACACACAAAGAAGCAGATGCATTTAACCAACAGCATCATTGACTTTAGATCCTGGAGTAAAAATGCTACAGGACATTTCTAAAGAGACTCAGTGGTTTCTCTCTCTTGCAAGAGCTCAGCTCTACAGCATAAGCAGACATTTTCATTTCAGATCACTATACCTGACTCTTTCATATCTTAGGTATTGTGGGAAGCAATGACCATCATGAACAATGCCTACCCCACACTAAAATAATTAATTGCAATCATGTATTAATTTTCCAGTATTGCTTCAAATTAAGTGTCAATACATTTCACGTTAACTTATGCCTGAAAAATAGCTCATGAATAATTCATTCAATGATAACTCCTCCAATCAATCAGAGAATGATTTAAATACATTTTACTAATGTTGGACTAACTCTGTTCATTTTGCTTCACTGAATTCCATGTAAAAAAATGCCCAAATTGCTCCAAAATCTGCTACTATTGCCAACTAAAATTATTCTTGCTCCAGAATTTCCTGCTGAAGGAAAAAAAATTCATACTGGCTGCATAAAAATTCCCTACCGCTATCCAAATATATATACAAAAATAAATACATATGTATCTCTAGGGAAGAATGGGAGGTCTCTTGACAGATTTAAGGATGCAAACTCAGTGGCAGAGAGATGCATCCCAAATCTATTTTCATCCAAACAAACCCCAAGCTTTTGTATGCACATCTTCCGATTGTGGTTTTGAGAGCTTACCCCTTGGAGCATACCTGGCAGCAGCTGAAAATGGTAAGTGCTCCAAATCCATTTCATGTAATCACAACCGTGACCTGCCTGCCTCTGTCCTCCAGTAAAGATTCTGAGGCACATGCCATACAAGGAAAACTGAAACCAAACTGATTATTCATTTGTGTTATCATCATCCCCTCCCGGGTTAAACGAGAGGCTTCTATTACATGGCAGAGTTTTGCCTTGCTAAATCCTTTTTTTTTTTTACTTTGCTTCTTCAGATTCATTTTTATCCCTCTTTTCCCCTCTTGTACAAGCCTTATTGTCTTCCTTTTCAACTGCAATTATCACTTTTCAATACTAATCCTTTCTCAAGCAGCCTAGATTTTCATATCCCTTTGTACTGAATCAGATTCCTCACCATTTGATCCAGTTACTGGTTTATTTTACCCTCTAATCCCTCGTTTGCCACCTCTGCATACAATCTGGATCGTTCCCTACCTAAACAAGCCATTTTCCACACTCTCACTACTTCTTCCTTTGTACTTCTCACCTCATCCTCTCTAGTGCATAGGATTACCAATTCCTTTTCTGTCCAATAGACCTTGTTCTTTTCTTGTTTTACCTCTAATCTTATTTTCTTAAAATATCTTTCAAGCCTTTTTTTTCCTATTTAATTCACGTTTAATGCTCAGTCGTTGGCTGAGTACTTTGAGCTGTTGCTTTGTATGGTGTAACAAAGAAAATCAATGATAACCACAAAGCGTACCAGAATACATAAACTAGAAGCACAAAAAGATTTGTTCCAATGTTGTATGCATGCATATAGTGTAGTTAAACTATACTATTTCCCTGTTGAGCTCTGAGGAGCCTCTGTCTGCAGCAGTACACAAAATAGAAGCCAACATCCTTCCTACTGTGCTGTATAAGCATAGAGAGAAGGAGGGGAGTTTTTAATGCCTCACGTTGAGTTAAAATTACCAGCTATCTGCAAGGGTAGAATAATTTTTATTTTGCAAACAACCACGTTTGTATTAGACAGTCAGCATCCTGGATGGAGACGGTCAGCATCCTACCACAACCAAGTTTGTTAAACTCCAAAGACAACTTGATGCAACCCTTTAGACTTCACTGATATTTCTCCCTAAATATAGCTTCTGTTTGAATGAAAAACAGAAAAAAGATGCAAAGAGAGAACACAGAGAACAGTTAAATCAGACAAAGAAGTATTTCTTTATTTAATTATAAGAAAGATTTTATACATAGATATCTTTTATAGAGACAGAAGAACTTTGTCTCTTCCCTGGCACCAATGGCTTGAATTAGACCGCAAAAGACTCTCCACCTTTAGGCACAGAGCCACGGGCAGGCAACGCCAGGGCATTTACGTGCCATAACCCACGTGCCTGGGCAAACAGTTCATGGGGTATCATTTTTGCTTTCACAAGCTGGAGGCCGCGGGGGGCTGTGGCAAGCTGCGCACTCCCAATATGACCCTTGCTGAGACAGAGCCGGTGCACGTAGCCAAGCTCCCGCACCCCACGAGCCAGTGTGAGAGCTGGCCTTTCCACTCCAGCTCCTTCACAGATGGTCCCTTTGTGAATGACAGAGCTGACACATCCTCGGTTCCCCCAAGAATACTGTCAGTGTTTCCCTGTATGTTTATATCTCAAATATTTCCAGTGTACACAAGATATAAATAGGCACGGCAGTAGAAGGACTCCAGCTCATTTTCAGGTTTGTGACATCTGGCTCAACCAGAAGTTTTTCCCACTGAACAGATATTTCTTCAAAGATGAGTCTTTGAAAGTGAACAATCCAATACACACTGTACTTGGATTACTTTCTTTCAGAACATCTGCAGAGATACAAACATACTGAAAGCAGAACAGATTGCAAGGATTTAAACGTGCATTAGTGTTAGTTTTATGCTTTTACAGTTTCATGTAAAAAGCTATGGATAACCAAAACCATTGGGGTAAAAGAGGTTAATGGGATTAATTTGCCAGACCACATGCATTTCCATAATGTTGAAATGATAGATTTTTTTTTTTCCTCAGAAATTTAAGGATTACTATCAGATGTCTACAGGGCAAACACCAAGGAATAGAAGCGTGTGAACACTTATCAGACTATCTTTAATGTGCTGTATTGTTAGAAATAATGTAATTAAGGATAGTAATATGGATTTTTCAAATAAATTATGCTAATTATATTATCACGTCAAAATTATAATTAAATATTCAATTATAAGAAACACAAAGGATATTCAACAATTACATGGCATGTCTTTGTCATGGTGAATATGTTTTAAATTAACATAGCAGCTCATTAAAAAAGCTGATTTTATGGAACTACATATGACAGTTTTACTATGTACTTCCACTGACATCAAAGTCAAAATCAATGTATGGTAATACGAAAAGAGACACTTCCATCCCACTTACTTAAGCTGATGTGCTTTGCTAAACCAATGTAACCGTATTCAAATGTATGAAGATGGGGAAATCCTTTTGTGCCACTTTTTACTCAGGTTTTTTCCACAGAACTCATTTACAGTGCAGCTCCACAAATACTCCTACTACACCAATGAACAAACGGCAAATTTCTGTGCAGGAGTGGCCCAGGGCAAGCAAGCATTTCTTCAAATGGCTTCATCATCAAAAACAGAGTCTCCTCTGGTACCTAGCTTGCCTACCTTAATATTCAGAGAAATCCCTAAAATCTGCTCTGAGACATATTTATCCAAGTATTGCTTGATTGTTAGGAACTACTTGGGACCTAAGCACATACGGTAAGCGGTTTCAGAATAAACGGGCATTATGCAAACATTTTGATTCAGACTGAAAAAAAAAAAAACCCAAACCCTTGCTTTCCTGCTTTTAAATAAAAGGAGTCCAAGCAAGCTGCAAGTGGTTGAACATCTATCACACTAATTTCCTTCCCTCCACCCCTAACATATTATAAATAAGCATGTTACTACATGTTTTTGAAAATTTATTCGGCAGAATGGAAGAAAAGTGAAGTTTATCTTACTTTTAAATAAAAACTACATTGTCACTTACTAAATTTCTCTTTTATATGCTAGGAGAAATTTGATATAAACAGCAGAAGGAGTGAACATAAGCATTTAGGTTTTGGCTAGTTTCTCACTAGTTTAACTGACATCTAAAAAGTCATTCAAAATACTGTATTCGAGAAATCCCCAAAGCCTCAGTTCAAACAGAATCTGAGGCATAAGCCAATTCTGAAAATAAAAAACCCTGAAATTTGTAATGAAATCTTTGTTTACTTTGGGTAAAACTACAAACTAACTACATAAGTAAAACTACAAATCTACAAACACTGCAGTTTTCACTCACTCAAACATCTTTTCTTCCCGCAAATTCTGAATGTTTCTGTTAAATGTTTTTAAGCAGAGGTTACATTCCACTTAAACACAGTCAATTCTATGTACAAGATAAAACAAAAAATGAGAATAATCTAATTTATATAGCCTAGCTAAATGAAACAGCTCCTAAAACCCATCAATTTAGGTGTTTCCTGATAGGTAAGACACCTGTCATGTTAAATAGACTGCTGTATTGCCATTATATGATCTTAAATAGAGATCAAGTCCTCCTCATACCCATTATTATGATTCTCAAGAAAAGCACTACAGTTAGTAATATTATAATCAAATTAACATTATATTGTATGCAAAGATAAGATCACGATCTTATTGGTGAATGAATAAAGCCATACATTTGTACCCACCACGAGAACAACACAAGCTCTTCAAAACTTTGAACTTAGAGCCCCTGCAGCTACATCTATGTTGTCCAACGACATTAGCCTCTTCCACTACTCCTTTGAAAACAGAAGCTTTCAACTTAACAGACTACAACAGCACCAACTATAACTTCTGCACAGTTCAAGCTGTTGCTCCTCTCACAGAACCTACTTTAATTGACTGCCAGATACACTATTTCATCTCATCTTACGTGACCTTGAAACAAACTGCTGCTAAGTTCTCCCCACAGGAGACAAATTTGAATGTTGTGCAAAGACATGGCAAAGACATTTTCAGACTGCAGGCGATACTGGCCTCCACATTTCAGCAGCTGGGGTACCATGCCCTCAGCTGACACACTGCTAAGCTGCCCTTGTATGCTCACATTTTGCATGGTGCTTAGTGTGCCAGAGGAAATATCCCATAGCTTTGTTCACAGACATTGCATTTTTTTTCCCCCCCCCTAGTCATGTCAACTGTAGCAGAACTTGTCAGACATTTTGAGGTTAAGAGGAAATTAAGTACACTGGAGAACAAAGTGATACGACCTGTCTTAATACTATGAAGTGGGTGCTTTTGTGTTTTAAGCTAGGGTAAAATCCAACAGCTAACCAACAGCTCCAGGGGTAACTAGCCAAGCCTCAAAGAACCTCCAAACCTGCTGTGAAACTGCTTGGAGAATGCTAGGGAACACTTTAACAAAGCCCTTGTAAGAGCCAGGCCATGGACCAGAAAAAGGTAAGTCCATTTGGTCAAGCCGCCCAGGAAGCTTAATATAAGAGGCTTCCTCTTTCCAGATTCACAGCAAATGTATGTTACTTATTTCTCCCACTCTCTCTTTTCCGTACAGTTTTTGCTGACCTTCCTTGTATCTCATGAGTGATACACTTGAAGAGGAAATCAGAAGAACTGTTCCTTTCCCAAGTTCACCACTATGTTTTATCTATACACTTGTAAATGAAGTCGGAGAAAAGAAGCAAAATCTCTGTAAGAAAGGTTACTTAACAAAACTATTGTCAGGCCCTATCAGGTCATTTTGTTCTGTCACTTCATATTTATCATTAGTTCCTAATGCACCCTGGTCTCCAGGTGATTGATAGGAACATTTGCTAGTCAACACATGAAAATAAGTTACTCAAGAATCATCGGACTGACCTTTTCTCAGCTGCTCTCCCCCCACCCACCCCACCCCCCCAAATATGTTTGCAAGTCAAATACGAAGCTCTGCTAGCGGTAGCTCAGCGAACTCACACCTAATAATATTATGTGTTCTGGATTGTAACTTTTCCTTAATGTAAAAAGAATATCCAGGCCTTAATAGGAAAAATAAATGAGAAAGGCTTACTAAACACCCTGAGTAGGGAACAAGAACTTGTAAGCACAGCCTTCTTCACAGAGTTGCCCAGAAATATTAATTAAATCATTTGCTGAAATCTGGTATTGTCCCCACCCCATTAATTTACTGCATGAATTAAAAAAAAAAGTCTGTTCAGCAGTGATTTAAAAAGCTGAGCGGAGAGAAGGTCAGGAAAGGGTGTTATCTTAACCCAGTGGCAATACTCCCCCCATTCCCAGTTCTTTCCAGGTACGATATCTGCAAATAGCTGGTTGTCTTGCGGATGAATGAGATCATGAACACGGCCTGTGAAACCATCTCATTTTACCTCTGGCAACAGAAGTAGTCTGCTATGGCTCAGGTTCATACTGAGCACCAACTACAATGTTGCCCAGGGGATAATAATGCTCAGTGCTCTCGGCCGTGAGCCAGCGCAAGTTGGGATTCTATGAACCAGAAGGTCTCACAGAAATACGCCTATTCTCTGCCTAACAAATACAAGTGCTAGCAGTGATGCCAGACATTTCTTATTCCAAGGGTGAGAGCTTTCCACAGCCACCCACCTGGCACTAGCTTACTAATTACAGCAAGGAAAGAACACACCTAGTACCCTCTTTTCATCCTCACTGCTCTCTCCAGGAACATACTATTCACAGCAAAAGAACATAAGGCCGAGAGGGACAGCTACGTTCTTCTGCCTTATGTACTCCTCTCCTGCCTCTTTGGATAATGATATCTAGGAATAGCTCAACAGTTTGTTGACAAACTAGACCAAGAGCGGCCAGTCTGTGCCTAGCCCAATACATAAAAGTGCTCAAGCTGCTCCACCTCGGCTCTCATCTCAGAGATGTTCAATCTCTGCATTTTAAAGCAACACATGCATGCACTTGAAATGAATATCCAGCTAGCAGTCCACAACATCTTCAGGCCTGCCTTGCTCAAGCAGGAAGACAATACAGAGGTTTGTATCCACTGCACAAAATGCCATATTCTAGACAATGCATTTTTTATTTGCTCCTAGCTTTATTACATGCAAGCAGAAAATGCATTTTCAGAGAGTAAACATTATCTACAGTCCTTCTCTTAGCTACACTTCTCTTATCCCACGGAATGAATGGTTACACAGTTTTTCAACAAGGCTAGAACTGGCAGATCCCAATCTAGTCTGAAGCCACTGAAATAAGGTATCTAGAGAAAAATACATTTATGCTAACACTTTTCTCTTGCATAACAACTTGAACAAGGCCATTTCATCTGAACAGAGCACATAACCACCCCTCAAACAAGACAGGTATATGTTGTATCATCATACTTGTTCTAACGAAAAAAACACTAAACAAGACACACCAGCAAAACCAGATTTTCTGTAGGCAGAAGAGGGGAGGAGGGTGACAAAAGTTACTGCTCTCTGAAGAAAACTGGAGTACAGAAATGCTTAATCAGTCTCAGTTAAGTTTGAAGAGGAAAGTGAGATAGCTGAGCTTCCCATGGACTGCATTTTTCATCCACTTCCTAATTCCCTGAAAAGTTGCTTGAACTCTTTCCACAAACTTCACGGAGAGCTGGATCAAAGTTTTTCTACCATAACGATAGCTTTTCCATTCATCCCAGTTCACTAAGACATTTATGCATGTCCGTGCCACAAGGAAGGGTAAAGGAATATTTCATTTTCCCCCTCACGAATGCAATTTCTGACGACTAAAGCAACCATGCATCAGCCATTATTGGTACATCTGCTACATCTTCAGTTAAAAAAAAAATCCTCCCACTTTACTCCTAAAAAACATGCTAAAGAGCTATGAAGTACCTTAATCAAGTTTCTACAATTTTGCATTACTGCTGGCAAGCAAAGAAAATAAGCTAGTGCTATAACTAGTGGCATAGAAGAAGCTGTATTACTTTGTTTATTATAATACCACAGCTATCCCACTTGCAACAGCATCGGGGAATTACAGCTTCACTTCCCTCCTTACCTCTTACCCTCTCTCACACTCACACCCCACTCTGAAGGAGACGGACATTTCCTGGGTTATAAAATGGTAACCTAGAGATAACTGTCACATGTTTTGGTGGAGCTTAGTGAAACACAAATCTATATAACACGAGAGAATGAAAGAAAAGCATGGAGACAGGACAAAGGCGTGAACTTGTATTCTGTTCCTTTTTCATACCTCAGAGACATATATGGGACAGAAAGTCATCTCACTCCACGTGCCTAACAAAAGCCCTGATAGGGCTGTCACTGTTAGCATCAACTAGAGCTACCTTCAGCCACCCCATGCTGTGAGAGCGCTAAAAAAAGCCCCCTTCGCCCCATGTTTAGGGTGGGTTACCTTCCCAAACTGCTTGCATTTAGTACATTTCACATATACCTGAACACTTGGCCCAAATACTTGCATTTCCATTCTTTCTCAATAAAACCAAGAAGGAAAAACTATGAATATTTAAGCCCTGCCTGATCTTTAGCCACACTGAGTAAGTTCTTAGAGAGACTGTTTGGTGGTTTGTTTTGGGGTTTTTTTCCACATGACTGTTACCATACCATACTTTTAAGCAATAGAATTGCATACAAATGGCACGTTCTTCATCATGGCTGAATTTGATCTCTGTTGTGATATTTTAATAACAAAGTAAAACCAGCATGTGCATAATAGCGGGCTGAGCAGAGTTTAAAAATAAGTCTTCTCTTCAAGAGTAATAATAGCAGTACATTCTATTCTCTGCTGCTGCTTTAGGTAATGACTTTGTTTGGGTACCAACTGTCAGATTCATGGAAACATTTTGAAGAGTGAGAATGTTGAAATACTTTCTATAACAGTGATCACAACAGCCATGAAGATGACAGTAAATGACTTTTCAAAAGAAGCACAAGACAGAAAAAGATATTTCATAAATGTTTGTCACATATTACCTGCATAACTTGCCCCTCCTAGGTAAAGATCTCTATCCATTTGAATTTAATTTTCATTACTTACAAGAAATAAAATATAGTTGATGTGAAGTTTTTTATATAAATTTTCTCATTTTTTTAAGTTATCACTAGAGCATTAAAGTGGGCTCTGAACTATAGCTATGGTTCTTTTAACTCATTTGTTATGGAGTTTCAAAGAAGATAACGGCCAAAGAATCATATCGTATGTGTTTATCTTGTATTATTTCACAACAGTTGGAAACTTCAGTATTTTTAAAAAATTACTCAAAATTATTACCAAGAAAAAGTTAGGAGTTAGGAGATACATTATTACAAGAATGCTATTGCCATTAAAAAAGATTATATTTTAACATCCAGTATGACTTTTAAAATACAAAAGTGTGTTTTCACTTTTCAGACGCATTCTGTCAGAAAACACACTGGAACTAGCGGATGAAGTTACTTCTGTAGACAGGATGGAATTTACTTAGAGAATCCAGTAAGAGATTTTTACCAGTCCCTCACAGATAGCTACCCCTCCTCCTCCTTTCCTTTCCCCAGATCACAGGGATCTCTGAAAGAGTTCTCTTTAGAGCTTCGCGCTGTCACAGGAAGTCTTACATGTCTTCTTCAAATCAAAGATATTCACTCTTTTAACCTAATTTCCCACTAATCTTATTATGGCTTCACATACACGAGGTGGCAATTGACTTTACCCAGTACACACTAAAACACAGCTCACCTCACACACAATAAGGCCACTTTAATATACATTGTCTATTAGATACAGTTATGACCAACTTGTTTGATGCCTTCCATCTATATACAGTTTCAGGTCTATTTATTTCCCAATTCATAGATTTCACCTGCACAGCGAGGCCCACACTCAAGTACTACAGAAGAAAAATGCAGTCTGAACTCAGCCAGTGTCATGAGGGATATTCACAACACGATGTCATGTCCTGATGATGTGCACTAACAGCCACTCTCTGCTTACATACGTAGTGTACGTCATCTCCTCAACGAGCAAAGAAATGCACAAAAGAATGGCTTCAAAAATCTTTAAAAATCTCCTTTTTCACACACTCAGATTTTGAAAGTATAAGCAGAAGGAAAAAACAACACAATTTTTTTGTAAAGAGCAATCTCCTTTTTAACAACTCCTCCATGACACAAAATCATATTGAACCAGGACACAATTACACAGGTAATTTGCTAGAAAAGACAGCTAGAACTGGCTTTTCAGACAAAATCACAAAGCGGTTACATAAATTCCCTAAAAGTATGAAAACTTTGCTTCAGTAATTTAAAAGCGTAGAGGCTCTGATAGTAATAGGAGAACCTATAAACACATAAATCTTTCTCCAGAGAGGTTAATATGCTCCTGTGCTTAAGTTTGGCAACAGCAGCCTTTCCCTTCCAACAAACACTGTAGAAGTGAGATGTCAAATGATCATGACCAGCAAGAAAAACACTATGGATTAGCAAGGTCTCATTAAAATTTCTGAAAAATAAAGGAAAGCAGCAGTCTTGCATTTTAAAAATTCCCTTCCTAGGTTCTCACCAGGCTGTTTGGACTCCAGCCCTGGCTGCACCTGCCACTACTTTAGAGCACCTGTTAGAGTTCAGCCATCACCTCTGCTTCTGGAACACAGCCCATGTTTTGTAAGATTCTCATAAGACTTTTTCCCCATTCTAGGTATGTGAAAATGGATTCACATTTGAGTAATTCAGAGGAAAACTAAAATAATGCTTCCCAAAAATTAAGATCTCCATCCCAATTTTTTGATCATCCAAGGCATATCCCAAATAATTTCATCTTGTAACTCTATGGTGAGGTTTCACTTACAATTTTTATTTCATTGGGGTTTTTTATTTTTATATTAAACAAGTTAAAATTAATTACAATGATTTTTTAAATTTTTTTTGCTCTGCAGTAAAAGGTTTTTGGTTTAGGGAGCAGTTTTTTGGATAATTCTTACTAATATTTTTTTCTTCCTTTTAAATGTCACCACAAGGAAAAGAACCATATTCTTACCAAGGCAAAAAAGGCAAAGTTTTTCCTTTTCTATCAATCAGATGCATCTAGTTTGAATAAGCATATTCCTTTACAAAACATCAACCGTAATGAATAATTATTCCCCTCTCATTTGACAAAACTAAAATGGTTGGCTGGCTTATATATGAGATTTTTTAGTGTAGGGACATAAATCTCCCATGTTTCCTTTACATCCAAATGACAAACCTCTTTGTTTTTTATATATCACTGTGTCTGGGAGCTCTGAATTCTATTTATACACGGGAATAAAACTGTTCTTCATTTCCCACCCGAAGGTCTCCTCTTGACAGATCTTCATTATAGCTTTTCTTCTGAAAAACTGGATGCCTTTTATCTTTACTTATCCTTTCCCATGTTCCTAAATATCAGTCTTTACATGACATCATGTATTTTCACTCAACTATATTCCATTAGCCATTATGAACATCTCCGTATACGTGTCCACAACGCTGAGACAGCATTCACAGCAAAACTAATTGAGAAAACAGAAAGTTACACTTTAAGGTACAGTTCTGATGTGCATACTTTTCTCAGTAAAGAAAACAAGATAAGAAATACATAGGAAGACTGAATGGAGGGCAGGGAGAAGTTAGGGAAAGTATGTTTTAGGCCAAGTGTTAGGCCAATTATAAAAGGACTTAGATGGAAAGGACCTCTCGAGGCCATCTGGTCCAACCCCCTGCACAAAACAAAGCTAACTTCAAAGTCAGACCGGGCTGCTCAGGTCCTGCCAAGTTGTGTTTCAAAGGCCTCCAAAGGCACCCCAACCTCCCCAGGCCACCTGCTCCAGGTTCAGACACGTTGGTGCCTCACGGCAGCATCCAGAACCTGAGGAGTTGAACGACAGTGTCTAAAGAGAGCATCTGAAGAATCTCTTGTCACCACTGCACTCTGCATGTTAACATTTATGTGGTTAATGGCTGTGGAAATCGCAAGTAGCAAGTACAATGTCTACAGAATTGTTTAACATTCAAGTGAAGCAGAAGCATAGGAAGATCGCTAAATACCCAAGGAAGCAATTTCCCATTATCTTGTCATTAAAATACTAAAATTCAGTGCTATTCCTATATTGTAGTCATTCCTCAGAGGCTCTGGAAAACTAAAACTATCAACCAACACTCCCCACCTTTTACAGTAGGAAAATACTTTTATTCCTAAATCAATGCAGAGAGCTGACTGACCACTCCTGATGCAGTCTTACACAGGAGACAGCAATGGAGCTGTAGGAGCTTCAACAAATCTGTAACATTCACTTCTCTAGTCCTTCCCATACTATTAAAAAAAAGGATGACATTCACCAAAACGTTCAGCATTGACCTACCCGCGCTAGGAGCAAAGGCTATGGATCCTGCAGCAACGTTACTGGAGCAGATAACCTCGCAGGGAGCATTTTCAAAGGCTCCCTTAAAATTTCTGACTACTAGCATCATTGCTAATAAAACTGCACGGAGACTTGCATCACTGTGACCCACAAGAATTTAGATTGACAGAATGGACTGTCATCTCATATGATAATAGCGAGGTCCTCAATAACTTCCCCAGTGTTTATTCACACAAAGAAAATTTATTCCTGTGACCTTTGCTTCCTAAAATTAAGCAGAATAATTGGAGGAATTATTCTATAATTGAAATCCACAGCACGATTATTGGCAGCTCAACTCCAGAGATTTTTACCTTTAATCCACACCTCATAAAATCTGTAATGAACATTACAATTAAATACACCAGGCAATAATAATAATAATATGGTGCTGCTTAAGAAGGCCAGTAATGTTATTCAGTGCTGTCAGTGCCATAAACAGAATGCACAAGAGAATAATCCGATAACAATGAATTCATGAGTAGCATTCACATTTTTGAACTTCCTTTCAATGAACATTTTGTGTAAAAAAAAAAGAGACTGAGTTACCAATTCTTATTTGAAGATCAGTAGGCAAAAAGGACAAGTGAAACATGTGGAGCATGTATAATGCAACTGCCACTGCTGTATTAGAAATTAATCAGATACACTTTGAGGCAAAAAAAAAAAAAATATTCATGGACCATTTTTCCTGTTTTCTTCCCCTTGTGTATTGTGGACAAGGGAATAGGAGACTGCAGGTAAACACATCAGCCCTCTATAGTCTCTCACGACCACCTCAAGTGTAATTAACTGTTGTATTTTTTCAAACCTCAGCTTATCTTCCCCTACACACACAGCTTTCTAATATGAACTCTCAAACACCTTTTAATTTTTCCTGTTCAGCCAAGTCTTCGTTATGTAAGAAAAAAATCAGAAAACCTATTCCAGGGCAAGATTAAGAAAAAGAAACCATTGCTTCCTGATGTTAATTGTAAGTGTGTTCCTAGAGAAATAAATGATGCAGCAACAAAATATGATTTGAATCCACTTTTGACTAACAACATATGGTACCTGTAGGTACTTATTTCACTACAATTTGTAATGTTTTGGGACTGACTTGAACTAGATGGAAGATGTCAGTTCTACACACTCAGGTCTCAGAAACAAGGAGTCTTTACCTGATGAGTCCCTGACAGAGTATGACCTTTCAAGGGAACCTGGACTACAGCTTTTCTTATACTCAGCACCCCAAAGAAAACCAAAATGCCTTTGAGTCTCCCATGCTGGGATTATTAGAATATAAACTAGGGCCTTTTAAAACACAGGCAACTCCTGTCTGGTGGGTAAAACAGGATAACAGTAAGAGACATGCAAACCCGTCTCTCCTCTGCTCAGCCTCTTCTTTCCGAAAGGATCCTTTTACCCTCCCTGATGCTTCTTGACACCCCCCCACCCCAGGCTCCAAAGACCCAAAGGGTCAATACAGGAAGTCCTCCCAAGTATTTTCTCCTTGCTGTTGCCAGGAATTACCATTCTCCCACACATTCACTTCCCCCCGTCCCCGGGAACAAGGCGTCAGCCTCCTACCCCAGCCGTCGTTGAACCTGGCACACAGCAGGCAGGGCAAGGCAAACAGGGGGCTGCTTTCTTCCCTGCAGCCCCACCATAGGCGAGAGAGCAAACAAAGGAATTAAATAGCTATATAGCCCATGACAGTTTTAATAGAGACTTATTCCTTTACCAGTGAAAGGTTTAACTAAGACTAGAGGCCTTCAAACTTAATATATTGTTCTGACATTCATTGCCAGTTTTTAAAGGCCCATCCTCTTTACTATCAATCTGCAACTCCCCCAACATGCGTACAGCCTTCCAGAGAGCTCACGAAGCCCAAGCGAAGCAGGCAGCCAAGCCAAGTCATTTGCATTTATTCTTTTGTCAAATTTTACAGGGCAGTTAAATCTATAAAAGATTACCAAGCCTACAATACGTGCCGTGTTAGATGACTATTGGATATTTCCAAAGCACACACGCATAGAAAAAAGAAAAAAAAATTTAAAATGCTACAACCCAAGCGACACAAAAATACCAGAGAGACCAACAATCCTCTGGCAGCAGTAAAAGAGGCACAGGCTATTCCTACAGTTTTTAAAATGACATTTGTGCTGGCAATCTGCAGGAGCACACATCAGGTGAGGGAGGAGGGGATGGCTGGACAGCAGCTCTTCCCCGCCAGCGAGGGACAGTGCCCAGTAACTCTTCATTGCTAGTGCACTACATAAACAGCAGCACACATGGATTCAACCCTGGGAATATCCGTACCCCAAGTACACAAAATAAGCAATGAACTCCTGTGCTGACTCAGTCCCATATGTGAGGTCTGTCCTTTTTGTTTTCTCTATATGTTTTCTCATATGTTTTTCTATATGTATTTCTCATATGTTTTCTCTCTCTCTTTTCCATGGCCTAGCTAAGAAACAAACAAGTAATTCATGAAACACCATATTTTGGGATATATGTAACGTGCCTGTTCCCATATTTGCTTTTGCTGGATTCTCTTCTCTATTTTCCTTCCCCTCCCCCCCCCTTCTCTTTTTCTTCAGAGAGTTTCTTCCTTTATCTCTGCATAGCAAGGCACATCTGGTTCAGCTACTTGGCAAGTTCACAGGGTAGACCTTCACACAGATTCAAACTACTCTCTGTAAAAAGGATGAGTGGTATATTATAGACTTGAAGTTCTCTACAAAAAGCCACAAGAATCTCAATAGCCTGATCTTGCCCAGTATCTCCAAAGCTCCCTGCCTAAAATTAAAGTTTGCAGGAAATAAGGACATGGATAGTAGCCAGCTGATGTATATTGTTACAGTTGTGTGCTAGAAATCTGGATTCAATTTCCAGATCTGATACCATTTCCTCTGTGATTTTCCACAACCATCCATTTCTGTCTTCAGGTCTGTACACTTAAGATATCGGTATTCCCCTGCATCCTGCAGAGATTCCAGATAAGCTTTCTGAAAGGTGGTGCTATGACAGAGACAAAAACAATATAAAAAAAAGAAAATTCTATGAAAAAAAAATCCAAATCAAGGGTTACCATAAACAAAGAGGAGGTTTCTTAAAGTTGTTGCTCTGATACTAAAGCTATAGGAGAGGTCTGCAAGAAAAGATAAAACAACGAAAATTATCTGAGTTGTAGTATCTGAAGCGACCAGAAAACAATTGACGGCCTCATTTTCAGACCACAAGCTTCCACTCTTCGTACGCAAGACTGAACACGGTCCACTCTGGACAGGAGCAAACTCTTAAAGAAGTCTAATATGCAGCAGTAAAATTTACATTTGAAGGTGCAACATTAATTGATTTAAAGATTGTGTCCAAGACCAAATTTTAGCAGCAGCCTATACGCAAGTTCGAAATTTCAAAGTCACTTTCAAGTGCACAGTCACCTTAAAGTGCACCTGTAAATCAAAACAGAGACGCAGATAAGAACATGGCTCCAGATCTCTACAAAGCACAATAGAAATGGGAATCTATTTGTTAATAAAACAAAATAATCCTTGCACGTCAATGATAACCAGGCTTTCTGTTTGATTGCTCTGTTTTCGTTGAGAAAAATGAAGGATATCACTGTTTCCCCCCTGCTTTTAGAGAACAGCACCATTGCCTGCAACTGGAAGCAGTAAGGCTAACAATACCTAACGGCAGAATACTACATTTAAGTGGAACTAAATATTCACTGTTTTTCTGATGCCTTGAAATCTAAATTAATTCTTAAGAAAATTACTTCCACCATCTGCATAGAACTAATCTTATCCCACAATTATTTTTAAATCTCAAAATAGGAAACCAAATTTGAAGAGAAATTAAATAGGAAAGTGTGGAAACACTAAATTGAGGTTTAAATTCATAACAGTAAAAAAGACCATCTCTGCGAAAGTCCAGTGCATGCACTTCACATTTTTCTTCAAGCTTTATTCTAAGTAATTTCATTATACTTAACATTTTTTGCCCCTTAGCACCAGAGCTATGAATCTTGCCGATGATTTTGGCACTGTTATCACTACCAGTTCATCTGAAGTCAGATTAGCACCTGACTTCTGATTGCTAGCACCCATTTACAAGTTTAAATCAATGAAACCCATTAGCATGTTCTCTGTGATGCACTCTAATTTTTATAGTAATGTATTATTAATGTAATCACCTCAACAAGCCTTATACCATATAAAGAGGAAAACTTGGAAGGATTCAAGCTACAGAAATTTAATAAGCTAAGAAGTTATTGTACTGTATATTACTTTATTGTTTAAAGGTAAATAATCCGGTGAAAATTCACTGTAACTTACATAATTGACTCAGGAGAAACGTGAGTAAAGCTGACAGAAAGTAAGAAAGAAAGCAACTCACAAAATCTGAATCTGAGACAGTCTGTGTAAATGGATTAGTCTACGTGAATAGATCATCAGATTTTATTGTTATGGGATTTCTATGCTGAAACAAATGTAGTCCTCCTCCAAAGCCAAGCACATACAGTGCATACATTAGATACTGTATTTGACAATGAGTAATTAGTTTTTCCAGAAAAAGATAAGGTTGGTTGTTGATGAAATTCCCTTAACAGATTCATTGCCTAAGCAAAAATAAGGAAGCAATTTTTAATTCAAAAGAAAATTTTCAAAAAGGTACCGAACAGAGTACCGAGTGTCACTCTCAGCATAGTGATGGAATCCCACAAGTCAGTATTTGAAAGTTTGCTCAGTGCTAAGGATTTGGTCCAAGACTTTGTACCTTGAAAAGTAAGCTCAATGCAATAAATTGTTTGCCGGAATTTAAGACAATCTCCTATTTCTTCTTAGACTATTAAAATATACTTCTGATAAAAATCAACCAACTGAAAACCAATTTTCTTTACTTTTTCTTCTTGTTTGCTTATGGGTGCATCTTCCAACTATTACAGACCCTCAGTTCTTCCCATCATACTGAAGAGATGGTTTTCTAACTATATCCCTTACATAGCCTGTGTTCAACTAATAATCACCTTTTAGTAATCTCATTTTAAATAAAGGTCAAAATTCGATATTCTCTAGGGTGAGCAGGGTTGCAGAAAATGAAACTAAAGTATGCGATAGAACAGTCCAGTCGCCAAATCATTCTTAAGCTGGGTTTTCACCATTAGAATTAATAAGCTTTAGAGTTTTATATGCTGTCGCTGGTTAAACTTTGTGTTAATTGGCTTCAGTTCAACAAGCCAGACTTCTTTGGAAATGCCGGTTTATGAAATACAGTTGTTTATCATACCACTGGAGCAATAAGAAGGGCACACCATCTGATACCTGTAGCACAGAAAGCAAATGCTATTTCATGCTTCACAGCATCAACTAATCATAGCAGAGGCTGTGACAGATCCTCTCAGGGGCTGCATCACATCCCCGGACCAGTATATTGCAGGAGATGTTACCCTCACTCCAGGTCAGTGCCACAGCACATAGCCCTGGCAATTTAAACACATGCTTAGAGGTGACAGCGTGCTCAACTCCGCTGAAGCCTGTGCGTAAGAGCTCTGTAATGGGACCCAAATGGGACTGTTAAGGACCCACAGCAACAATCCTGATAGTTCTCATCCTACAGACCAGCTCACACTTCCTTCATTCCTAAGCAAGGCTGAAGAGCTGCAGTTTGGCATGTTGGGGCTGATAGGAAAAGATCTACCACTCCAGAGAGTCCACCTTTCTTCAGAGGCACTAGGAAACAAACATGATCAACATCAGGCAACATAATGCTTACAGAGAAATCAGTGTTCAGAAAAAAATATATCTTAGTCAACCTCAAACAGCTGTGGCTATATCCAAAATTATAGAAAGCTCACCTCACAGAAGCTCTGAATACAAAATTCCTTCTGTGAAGGAAAGAAAGCACGTTGTGATCAATGCAAGTGCACGTCATTTTCTGTCAGCTTGAAGGGCAGGCTGAGACATGCAAGACAACGTCCTGTGCAACCTCTAGCTCACGCTATCCAGCACTGACACAGAACAGGAAAACCTGTATTTTTAGAAAACCAACCATATAAATGTTCATGTTTCTTGGAAGTCAGATACACCATACATTACACAGTGCTGCCAACCCTATGTTTTCTCCTAAATCCCAGGATCTGTGATGCGTTTTAGCCAATCATCTCATAGACACTCAGAAAACTACAGAGATGGAAGTGAAAGCTCCTACATCATCTTGTGGCTTATGAACACAGCTTTGTCAATACATGTTAATCGCCAGACATGGCACGTGCAATGGTTGAAGAAGAGTTCATCAAAATTCACAGTCTGCATTGTTCGAGGGGTAAAATCCAATAGCAGATGTTCACAGAATACAGATCAGTTCAAGTATAAGGCAATCCGAGACCCTCTGCCAGCTTCAAGCAGGCTTCAACTTAGCGAGACCTCCAAGATTAAGGTTACATTTGAATCAGCGTGTCAGTATCTGCTGTAAACTTCTGTTAGTATGTCTAAACCCACTTGAAGACGTTTATGCTTCCGGTCTGCTCACCTTTCTGGGGCAACTAATTACACAAGTGTTGGTGCCTAAGAGTTCAGAATAAAACCCACAGATTTTGGTTCAACAGGCTAGCTTTGAGTCCCATGATTTTCAGAGCCTTGCAACAGATAATGCTAAATGAACAGAGATTTAGACCATGCAAATATATAGACTAAAATATAGTCATATAAAAAGAAAAACAGAAAAGGAAAAAAATCATTACTTCTCCTTCCACACTCACTGAATTGCAAGGTTGTTATCGATAAGGTTGATAATTGCAAGGTCCTCACTGAAAGGATGTGTACACAGCTAAGTACAACTCGAAGTCACAACTGTGCAAAATCTGTTATTTGTATGTGGAGCATCTGAAAATCTGGCTCATCCACAGAAGCTCACATGGCTAGAAAAACACTGAAACTAATCATGGATCCAGTATTGTTTCAGTAGCAAACAACAGGATTTTTTCATTCTTTGGTGTAACATCTATCCAACCTCACTCCCTCTTCTAACCCTTTTTCCTTTGTTTTGATTTATTCAAGAACATATTACCAGAGAAGGCCACAAAGGTTAGGTGTTATTTCAAAGTAGACAGTGGAAAAAGGAGCCTAATATTATCCCTCTCAACTCTCCAATCATCAATACATACCTGATTTACTGTTTGAATCAGAGTGTGCACAGGAATATTATTAGCCATCTTTGTTGCTCAGTGCAACTTTATGGGCACACACAAAGCACCTGGTACTAGAAGGATGGAGACGGCCAGTGCCTGAGGGTTCATAATCAGCACTAAGATAATTGATTTTTTTTTTTTTCCCTCTCTTAGATGCATGTGAAAGCATATTGGAAAGTTGTAACTGCAGGGGAGAAAGGCAAAATAAAACAGTTCATAAAGAGGGGACAGGGAATATTGGATCTAGGGAGAAGAGGTTACCATCTCGACAAGGGGAGAGAAGGCAGGAAGGAGGAAGAACAAGAACATTTGTAAAAGTATGAGAAAAAGAAAGAAGTTATTAAGAAGACATTAAATGGAAAAGAAAGATCAAAAGTCACTGGAGAATGTGGAAGGAGAATGTAATGCAGAATACTTTTTTTTGAAGTATAAAAAAAAAGTAGCCATGAAGAAGAAACGGAGGGGGGACAAGGGTGAATGCGAGAACACCAAGCACTGAAAGACAAAATGAAGGACAAGGTGAGAAAAAGTACAGAGCGAGATAATTGGAAGCCATCATGAAAACTCACAACTGGCCCATGCTAACTGAGTAGAGAGTCTAGGATGCAAAGTATAGAATTACAAGAGTAAGTATTTATTCATGTGCATGAGGCATCCCAGCCAAATTGGGGCACCCTGAATGGGGTTTTACACAGGATTCGTATACCCTTCAAACGTTCAGGTACAACACGATTCGACTAATCCACCCACAGTACTGTTTACTAATCATAGTCAAACTTTGCAAAGCAACCATGTTTCTGCAGCATTCTTGATACCTGTTTATTGATCCAGATGTCCCTGGAGTCAGTCTTGCTGTAGTTACTTACCTGTGATGCCAGACAACAATGGGAGGGTTCAAAGACGTGTTAGCAGAGCTAGGCTGCTGGTGTTAGCTTGGTTGTTCTTTATCCTTCACAGACAGCTCTCTAAGCTTCCACAAAGCAAAGCCCTTATTTCCAGGGCCGGGTTGTCTTTTAGTTTGTTTTACTTAAGCACAAACAATACCACAGTCTCCAGTAAAATT
Source organism: Steatornis caripensis (assembly GCA_013398225.1). Classification (NCBI taxonomy): domain Eukaryota; kingdom Metazoa; phylum Chordata; class Aves; order Caprimulgiformes; family Steatornithidae; genus Steatornis; species Steatornis caripensis. The sequence continues at coordinate 694,589 of VZSC01007893.1, forward strand.
CTACCACCTCATTACATTACAGTGTATAATGTGAACTAATATATATATATATATATATATATATATATATATATATATATATAAAATAAGTTAATATACTTTACTATAAAGACTGATTGATATAATAGGGAAGGGAATTTTCATAACAAAACAAAAACAAACATTCTTTATCTATTGCATTTTTTACAAAACACAAAGCATCCATTTCTGATTAGCGATAAATCTTCTAACTGCCCCTAAAGGAAAAATATTTAAATGTTCAAAGAAGGAAAACTCCTCCTTTTCTCCACCACTGTTTCCTGACTATTCTCTGAGCCCATCAGCTACTTACCAATCAGTGAATCAGTCAGAAAGCATTTCTCAGGTGAATTGTTATTGTCTGTGTATTCTGGGCACAACACACACTTCCTATTTTTATTGTTTCGTTAGATTTATAGGAGATGTCAGCCATTCCGAAGGGGCCTTTTCAATGCTCTAGAATCCTTTGCGGCAGCCAGTTTCACAATCTTACCAGTATCGTTGCAATAAACAGAGAATTGGTCAGCGTTCACTGAACATTTAATTCTATAATGGTCTACAGACCAAATAAAACACCAGAGGAACATAAATACTCTCGTATCCTTTCCAGTGATTTTAGAGAGGCTTTCACAAAAATACCTCAATGACTACCTGCTGTCATTCACCATTACAAAAAGTACTCTCATCTTTGCTATCGCTCTCAGAAACAGGCTAAATACAGTCCCTCTTACCCAAATCCAACAAGGCTCTTACTCAAATGTGCCAGCACAGCTCCCCAAGCTGCTGCTTTCGGCAGACTTCGCTTGAGAGCACTGGGACGCTACTGCCGTTATCTAACACCTCAGACCAGCGTGACTGCCAGGTGGCAGACGTGCACGGAGGACCAGAGTAAGGTCAACCCGCTGAACAGCATTTAACTTCCCAGTTTAGGCAGGTGAAAGGAGCACAGTCCTTGTAACGGGGGTTATCCAAAGAACTGCCAACCCAAACACTAAAATGAAAATGATGGTAGTAGCAGTTTTGCTGCAGGTTTCCCTAACGTACATCAAGGTTGTTCAAATTCAAGCCCATTCAGAAGACTGACCAACCCCTCTTTGGAAATTGATAATACTACATGGCACCTCCACACTTGCATAGCTCCATCAGTTTTATGACTGTGCTGTGTGCATAGAGTCCTGATTTGTGGACAGCTGAAGTCTTTCCTCACTGTGCTGACATTTAGAGCTTTGAATTTATATTTTATTATTGCTTTAAGCCATCTAAGTACCTCCCTTTTTATCTACACATGTTGAGAAAGTGCTCTACAGGGCTTTTTTAGTTTTAAATCTCTTGCATGTTCACTTAAAGCAGCTTTGATGTTCAGCTATTTGGTCTTCTGCATGTTTTACCTCATTAACGTAGAATGCAGACCCCCTAGTGAATAAATATCTGGGGTAGGATCCTTGACTCCCATAGATGCATTCCTAATTTGACATTTAAATTAACATCAGATTATGGTGACTTCACTCAAAAGTGACCCAAAAATCCCAGTGAAAATCTACACAATACGTCCACTGGAAAAGAAAGAAAGAAAAAAAAAAATCTTTCTACTACATATGCTACCACAAGAGCACTAAGTTATTTATGGAATTAATTCTATTGCACTGTTCAAGGAGAAACAGATCAAGGTGTGCCCAAAAATAAACCAAGAGAAGGGCAACCTGTCACAAAGCTGCAAAAAACTGTTATTCAAATATTTTTCTAAGTGTGGATAGCAACAGGTGATCCACTTTGCATGAAGAGCAGCTCTGAAGAAGATATCCTAAGCTGACTCTAGAAACATTAAGGTGATTATGTCACCTGAACGAAGAATCCTTCAGCAAATTCATTTATGTACTGACAGCAAACGATTTCCTACCTTACCAGCACAGCTACAAAGCTTGTTACCATTCTCAGGCTATTGCAATCTACTTACCACAGTCAAATAAGCATATGGTGTTTATCAAATATCTGTTTCCAGTAATACCTCAAAGAAGTCATGGATATCTTCGATCTTCCACAACTTCAATGCTGCTTTTTTCTGATTTCTGTTGAGGATCCCCAGATCCAGATAAAAAGGTAAGGTTGAAGCTGGCTGTGCTGCTGTGTGTCTAACTGCTACTTCTTTCTAGAATTATATTTCTACAGGTGAAGTCAACGAATTAGAGTATATAAATTCTGGATTATTAGCACAAAAGAATGATTTCAACAGCTAATGAAACCTTTAATCTTCATGATGGATGCACTGCTCAGTAGATGAAGACTATCTAGCTCAGAACCTACTGAAAAATTTGAGTTGCAAAGGTGTGAAAAAACCTTCCAGGCTGAGCCAGTATAAGTTGCCTATCTTCTGTCATGACTGTTCCCAAACTTGGAATTGATAGGATAGAAAAATCCAGCTTTAATGCCTGGACCAAAACCGCAGGGACTACATGACACAAATCACTGATCTAATCTAAGCTCAAACAATTCTGACAGTTCAACTTGTACGGCTGCTTTACACTAGATAAGGTATCACCTTATCCGTAATACCGTAACTTTGTCAGGTACTGTATCTAGCATAAAAACCATGAAGCTGGAATAAACCTCAATTGTATTTTCTGACTAATACAAGAAGAATGTAACTGCTGGAATACAATTGCAACTGAAAGTTTCGAGACATAAACAGACAGGCATAATACCTCACCTTGCAAATTTCCTGATTTTCTTCCTATCACCATAGCATCCCTTTCTCCATAGCTATTTATTACATCTTCTTTGCGGGGCTTAGTATACAGACAGCGATTGACTCGACTGGGTTAATTGTTGACTGAGAAAGGCTTGAAAACGCAAGGAGTCTGAAAAAGCAGAAGTTCTCAGGTTATAAAACATGAAGAACTTCCCTCTTGGCCACGGGAATTGCAGATTTATACAAAAACTAATAATAAACCGCTCAACCGAATGTCACTGCTGGTCTTGTATTTCCTCAGCTCAAGCACCTGCTTTGGTGACCCAAGTGCCCAAGGCCACAATGTGCTGTAGGGTCATTCTCTCTCTTTCTCAGCTACACAGCACTGTTAGCCACAGGCTTCATAGCTCCTCACAGATTTTTAAAATGCTAACGAATATTATTGATACTATCTAGAAGCTCAGGCAAGGCTGGAAACAGGAGGGGGAGCTCTCACTGCACCATGTAGGAGGCGAAACTGGTCACCAGTGGTGCTTTTGCCTACCAGGAGAGCTCCTGCTCTGCCTCCCAATGCCATGTTTTGGCAAGCCTGGTGCTCGCGGGCTGTGGTGCATTACTCTTCCAGCTAGCTCCTTATCTTTAAGGCATTTCCCATTTGCTATAACCACAATTTTTAATTTATGGATTTTAATCTAATCCTTTAATTTATTTCCACTCCCAGGAGCAAGAACATAATCACATTTTGCCATCCGAAAGTCTGCTTCTCTCCTCCTACCCTGTATTGTTGCCTGACTGCTGAGCTAGAAGACCTGCACGCATTTTGCTGTCTGTCGTGGTTATGCGTTCCATTTTCCATTATTTGTCCTCAGTGTCTCTTGTTTTATGATCATTATAAAAAAGTGAGTATTAAAACAAAAGCAAAACCCTCCATCATCTCTGGTGCTCTACAAAAGATTTGCATATAAAAAAACCCCACAACTTTGGTTCCCACAGTAACTCAGCTACACTTCATGTATATATTAACACATGAGAGCTTAGTGGTACCAACAAGCACACAGCACTACCAGAGTACAAGTGGGGAAGAATCATAGTTGCTTTGGTAACCATCACTTTGAGTTTCCTGCCTTTTTTTTTCCTCCTTGCATTTATATTCTCAGTCATAATTCTACTTTAATTTAGGTGTCTGCAGCAATTTTCATAAGATTTAAATAAAATAGTTTCCCTAACATTACAGCTTGACAATTGACGTGTTCTTGTTTTAAGCATATTCCTATATATATTTAAAATTAGTCTCATCTTTCGCTGAGTTGAGGCAAAACTGAACATACAGATGGCTTCTGCTTTGGTGGTTTGACCAAGCAGGTGCACACACAAGTAAAAACCAGCCACAACTCCAGAGCTGCTTTAATGCTTTCTTACACTAGATTCAGATGTGGCACAGGGAGCACCCAGGGTGCCTCCTCCAAGGAGCTCTCCATGCCAGTCTGAACACCAGTGTTTATCACACACACAACAACAGCTGAATTAGAAGGTTTGCCGATACACGCACTGCTAATAAAAGCAATATCTACCACCTTTAAAGGAGCGTAGGCTCTTTTTGTTTTATAGACAATTCATATGTTCACTGTTAATTATTACCTATTTGACTGGCTTATGAAAAAGTAAAAATCTGCATTGTATGAAATTAATCAAGGATCCTTTTTTATCAATATTTCCTTTCTCTGTAGAAGATAAATATTACACTGCAGAAAAAGTTATTTCAATGTTCAGAGCAATAAAAAAGCTACCACAAAGAAGAAAGACAGCAAATCTATGGCAAAGGCTTTCATAGACTCAACACAGAAATACTATTTATAGCAGATCTTGACTAAGGAGAATAACGGCAAACTAACTGTTTACAGAAATTTCTGCCTGGAACAGAGATTTCATAGGAATGGATAAAATTGGATAGCAATTCTAGAATACAGTATATAATTTGTATTAAACAGGAAACGTGATCTTCTCTTAAAAGAAGTCTTAACTGATGGGGAGGAGTGGGGAAGCAAATCACACTTTTCCTCAGTTGCTCAAGGCCATTTATTTCCCTAGTCAAAAACCACTGAAATTGAGTTTGCATACTGCCTAAGCCACATTTAACTCTGTGAGGGCTTTTAGAGGACTTAACTAGTGAGGAACAAAAGTACCCACAAACTGCAAGGACGCAGCAGTACTGACACGATTATAAGAGCAGGGGGCGAAGCAGAGGACAAGGCAGAACTAAATGAGAGGAGCCTTCCAGTATGCTGCTGGCACTGTAACTGGAAACACAGGGAGATGCCAGAGTGCTCCAGACATGCGTCGCTGAACCAGCAGCTCCTGGGCACAAACTGACCATGAGGAAATCAAGCTCCATGTCTTCTACCGTCATTCTAAAGGTTCCGCTAACCTTTAAAAAAAAAGGTGTAGCTACTTTGGATTCGCAGAATGTACAACCTGAATTTATCAACAAGAGGGAAGAAAACTGATACCCTGTGATCTTTACAATATGTAGACATTAATCCTTTCCCCCAAGTGTATGCATCAAATATCATGTAGAGCCCAATTGAATGGGACCTCCACCACTTTCTCTGTCAGTTCAAGTCACCAGCAAAATGACAGAAACCAAACTAAATCACCTTAAACCTTAAAGCCCTCTGGTCCTCAAGTGCAGAATAACGGGTTTCCTGGGACTGATGGCATTCATTTTCATCCTTGCAAAAAGACCAAGTTGAAGTCCATGTCCCGTACTGGGCCCCTCTCAGGCAGAGCTGCAAGCAGCCTGAAGTGAGGAAACTTGGACCATCATAGCTCATCCACAGTACCTACCTTGTGAATGAAAAGATGACACCTGAAAGTAGACCTGACTCACCTACAAGCATGGAAGCCAAGTGTCTTAAACCTGCTTATAAAGCTGTAACGATTACACTATCTCTGAAACAGTGTAACTACTGAGCAAACTCAGAATCCAGGCCCTACCTCTTAAGAAGGAATTTATTTTTAAACCTTTCCCCGTTTTACATATCTCTTCTTCTAAAATTAAAAAAAAAAAAAAAGAAACCTTCTGAGAAGTGGAACCAAATGCTTATGGTTCAAGTCTTGCTTTTACTGCCTTGCTATTACAGTAAGACATATCAAAACAGATTAAGAAGGCTAATGCTGAATTATGCAGAATTCACTAATACAGAATTACAGTGGGAAAACCAAGTACTTTGTCAAACTGCCTGTAGAGAACTCAGAAGTATCTGGGGCATTTGCCAGATAATAACCACTGAGCATTTCTTTCCACAGAACTATCTATCATCCTAATTTTTTTAGGATCTTGGAAGGCACTTATATAGATAGAATGTTTCCACAGAAATTTTCATTCACTGAAAAGTGCCATTAAGATGGTCAAAACTATTCACAAATTCAAATTAAATGTGGGGAATAATTTTAGATGAACAAAGAAATGAACATTTAAAGGGATGCCAAAACGATTCTTCTGGCACACTTTACTTCTTTTGGTTGGTTTCCCAGTACCTATCTGCAGAACTGGAAAAGGAGGTGCAGCTCAGCCTTATAATTTAGAGTCTGTAATAACAGGACACACAGGTTCAAATCCAGTGTTTGAACAGCTCTACCTCAAGCACCCAGGGACTTCTTCACCTCCTCAATACTAAAATTCAAACTACAAAAAGATTAGGGGCTAATTACAGAAAACATGTGGAGCCAAAAGTAACAGGTAGAGCACAACTGGTAGAGGCCAAGCAGCATGATTTCCATTTCTCTGATTTCAAAGACTGCAGCCTTAGCTCCTGGGAGAGTTCTAGACAAGGAAGGCCATGGGAAGAAAAGCCCAAGCACCCCTCGTGTCCCTGGCTAGACCCTCCCTGCCTCCATCCTGCGGTTCCCACTGCAGGCATCGCTGTTCCTGTCACATCCTGGCTCCGGTCAAACCACACTTGCTTTCCTCTAACACATCTCCTTTCCTTACTTACAAATCAACTACCAGAGGCTTCCATTTGCATCACATTTTTCATGCAGATACATTTTGCATGACACCCTATGCCTGCAGCATTTGCTGTACCCAGTCGAGTTATGCCTTACAGACTGTGTTAGGTTTCTGTAAAAAAAAAAAAAAAAAAAAAAAAAAAAACAC
>VZSC01007893.1:704245-746060 GCA_013398225.1 Steatornis caripensis
GACCCAGCTCTCTCAGCCTTTCCTCATACGAGAGATGCTCCACTCCCCTAATCAACTTCGTGGCTCTCCGCTGGACTCTCTCCAGTAGTTCCCGGTCTCTCTTGTACTGGGGAGCCCAGAACTGGACCCAGCACACCAGATGCGGCCTCACCAGGGCAGAGTAGAGGGGGAGGATCACCTCCCTCGACCTGCTGGCCACACTCTTCTTAATGCACCCCAGGATGCCATTGGCCTTCCTGGCCGCAAGGGCACACTGCTGGCTCATGGTGAGCCTGTTGTCCACCAGGACTCCCAGGCCCTTCTCCGCAGAGCTGCTCTCCAGCAAGTCAACCCCCAGCCTGAATACCCTCCTCCCAAAAGCACGTTTGGCACCAAGGCACATCCCTGACATATCACGGTAGATTTCACTTCCAGATTGTAACTCCCTTCCACAATAATGCGTCTGCGTTAAGGCAACAAACACATAGGCACTTCTAAGTTCTACCCAAATCCCCTCTGTACAAACCAAGAGAAAGACTGTAGTTAACATAGCCCAAATGTAATTCATTCAGTCCACTCACATGTATAAATCCCTCCATAATATACATTGCTGGAACAACATCTGAATAGTCCTTTGGGAGCACTGTGTGAAAACTGAATGGCTTCTTTCCCCAAGATTTTGAATAAACATAAAAGTAAATTTAGTTGGCCTTCATTTTAGTGAACAAACAGGATGGTAAGCATATTAGCAAAATAGGTCAGCAGAAGGAGGAAACTAGGAAAAAAGGAAAGCTCTGAAAGCTTAAATTAAAAATAAATGAAAACCACAAGTATACATTTTAATTTATAGTAGTTTCTCATTTGTGGTCAAACCAGCAGCAGATATTAGGAATTATTTAACTGATTTTAACACTAATTAACAATGTCCCAACCCTTTCCACATCCCCACCCTCTAGAAAACCCCAAGAAAGCAACAGCTATGAGGCAAATTTATTTAAAACATTAACAACTTAAGAAGAATGTATTCATCAGCGTGTTCCAAAGCCCACTGAAGACCTAAGAATTGGTCTCACCTCACAAAGTCTCTCCTTAGGTTCCACTCTTAGAGACACCTGTGGGAGTACCTCAGTTGTTTCTGAACTGGATCATCTTAATTTATAAACAATTTATTTGTAGGAGCACAGACCTAGCAGTCAGAAAACTCAGCCTAGTGAGTTTTGAAGGACAAGCTAATTTTTTCTCTGTCCAGGAAAGGTTATCAATAGAGAAACTTCCATGAAGAAAAAAAAAAAACAACCCAAACAAAAAAAACCCAAACCACCACAAACCTTCAGTTATACCAATGCAATTCTTCAATGTTTAAAATAATTTATACTGTGGAATTTGACTGACTAAACTTGGAAAAATTTGTCCCTACAGCTGGGAATTAATTAAAAACTTCAGTGACTAAGTATAAAGCAAAATAAAATACATTTTTTGCTATGTGACAGTTTACTAACCAACTGGGATAAAAAATAGAGAAAGATGACTTTTTAGTCATTAAAATTAATGAATGAAGCAGACTTAAAATATAGAGATTAGACCTCCTGGGTAGAAAGGTGCAATTTTTATAGTCATGTTTCAGTTCAGAACCAAAGCACATTTATCCTCTCGGCTAAAGGTACCTTTCCACTTTCTCAAAAACTCTCCTGACAAATTAAATAAAGGCCAATAGCTTTACAGAAACTATGTGGATTAAAAAAATAATGACACATAAAATACATTTTAATTGGCTCATGAGACACTATGTACTACTGAACTTTACTTCCAAGGCATGTTTAATAGCAATCGAACAAAATAATAGGATATAGTCACATTTTATTACTGTATGTGCCCAATTGTCTTTGATCGGGGGGGGGGTGTATTATTTATTTTTTAACCCAAATGTATTGTTCTGAGCATCTGAATGTCTTGGAGGACTGTAGGATCCTTTAATTAAGCCCTTTATTAGATATAAAAATATTCTCCAAATGATTAATCCTCTAAACACACATTTCTCTCCAGCCAATAAGCTGTTTGAATCCCACTTTGCTCAAATGATCTCCACCAAACACTGCCACAAAACACTGTAACAACTTGGCACTTTAATTAATAACAGCACTACTAATGAAAATATAACTGCAGTGAAACATTCAGCCAAATGATGAAAGGCAGCCAAGTTCTACATGCCACAAAATTAACTTAATAGTTATCCAGCTCACAAGGGCTTTGAAGAGTCATCCATCTAGGAATACAAAGTTATTTGAGCCTCTAGAATGAAGAGTTATGCAGTTATGGAGTAGTAACATACTGTTATTTTTAAGGAAGTATTCAGAGATATCCATATATACACATAGGTGAGGCCGCAAGCACCACTTGCAATTAATTGTACAATCTGGTATAAGACTGGTTTTGGTCAATTATGTCTTTGACAATCCAAAACGTTTCAACTGAAATATTCTACCCAGAGTGCCTACTTTAGGATGCATTCATTTTAAATGGACCGTTTTAGTAGACAGATCCAACCATTTCTCAGTTTTAATAATTCCACTACATAACCCATGCTAAAAGCAAACAAATGAGTTGGCAGTGGTTTTGGCTGAGGAGCTCTAGCATTTTTTGTTGATTAGAGCAGGGAGGAGAGTGCTCCATGCCTCCAAGGAAGACTCCCTCTGGTTCCCCCAGCACCTCTGCCAACCAGAAACTCCTCTGTCTGCAGAGCCCATCCACAACAATTCCTTTCCCCAGGGCCCTAGATCATCATCCCTGTCAGCTGGTCAGATGTTGGATGGAAGAAGGGTAGAGGCACCCCGAGCAGGATGGGAAATGAGAAGAGCCTGAGGAGCAGCCAGGATGGGGGATAACCAGAAAAACAGAGAGAGATGTGTTATATCCCAGTCACTCTGGTCTGGACACTCCCCACACGGGACAAGACATAGACTTTTGGCAAGAAACTTTGGTGCATGGGTGCATAGCCTGCATTCCATGAAGGGGGTGGAGATCCCATGCAGACATATAGCTAACAGTGGCACCAAGCTGAGATCCCTGTTCCAGAGGCATAGGCTTCAAAATTGCCAGGCAGCTGCTCCATTGTCTGGACCATGCCTGTCACATCTCTGAAAATCTGCATCGAGTACAAAGAGGTGGGCTCCTGAAACTCTCAGCTCATGCGTGCTCAAAGACTTTCTAGGAGTTGGCAACTGAATTCCCCAAGGATCGCAGTCATGTGACTCCAACCTCCAACAGGACTTCTCAGCAACGGTCCTGCAATTGCCCTCAGCAACTCTACAAGAGCCCTCTGCAGCCCTGCTGCCCTTAGTATAGTCAATGTATGACAGTGGCAGGAAAAGAGCCCTCACTGCCCAAACCATGCTCAGTAACAAATAAATTAAACAGTAACAAATAAACTAAACATTTCCCCACAGTTCAAGACTTACACATACAAAGCCTCAGCTTGCACAAATTGAAGCAAGTCTTTTGACTTTACCAGGGTTGTGACAACTTGCATCAGTTGTGAATCTACCCCATAATGACTGTCTAAGTATATGTTCTGGGTTTTTTGGGTTTTTTGGTTTCGTTTGGTTTTTTACGGTGTTGAAGGTCATTAGCAGACTAGATAAAAAGGTCTAAGTTTTTATGCACATCTTTCTGATTTCATACAGTCCTGCCTCCTTCTCTAGAATAAGATAATTAAAGTAATAAGATCGGAAAAGCTGCTGGACATCTCAAAAGAAGAGCTAGGTTTTTGTAAAAGAAAGGTGTCAGCAGCTAAAATGTTAAAACTGCAAGCAAAAAAGGAAGGGCACTCAGGTAGGTCCCCATCGTGGCACAAAGGAATCGCACAAATATTTAATGCAATCTGCAATGTGAAGAACAATACCCTACTCATACTTACATGAGTATAAATCCTGTCATGTTTTCACTCCTTACCTTTCCAAGTGTCATCCAATATTCCCAAAACATCCAGCAAGACATGCATGCGTCCCCTTATATAAGGGGTTTGGGGTTTTTTGCAGTGACATGAAAGCTGTGAACCTCCAAGGCAACTTCTCCAATTTCTACCTACTCATCTTAACCTTAATAAAAACTGAATTCTTACTTTCTTCCTCCAAGTTGTCTGGTAAAGAAACAACTATTAAAAACATAGAGGGGGGGGGTTCTTTTTAAAGGAGAAAAAAGACACGTAATAACACCTTAGTGTTTGTTAGCATTAAGAAGCTAAAGGCCTCGTATGCCAAGACTATCATCTCAAGTAAGCAAATGAAGTTTGGAATCTACTAATTGGCCTCTGCTTCAAAGTGAGGAAAAAAACCCAAACAAAACCACACATCCATAGTCTAGGGCTAGGGAGGAGGGCTGCAGTCTGCCAGAAGAGAATGGGAAGAGTAGGGGTGAACAGAGAAAACTTCAAAATCTACTGGTGAAAGCAAATGCAAACGCAAGTTCTGCAGGAGCTCACACATTTTCTGGTTTACTATACTACACATGATGCTCGACTCTATCTGCCCTGTAACATGCAAATCCCAAGTAAGTAGACAGATGGGTCACTGATGCCAGTGAAGCTCACACCATGGTGTGCCTATTGGGTGCAGAGGTGGCACCTCACACAACACGTCTAGATGATCTGCACAGGAGTGCTGGGGAAGGACTGGTTCTTGTGCTAATGTCCCATAACAAAAGGAAGGATCAAAGACAAGGGTGTGGAAGGAGAAAAAAATAAAACAAAACCATAGAAGTACCAAAAAACCCCCAAAGTAATCACCTCGTTTGTCTGTTTGGTAAGACAACAGAAGTCAGCTCCTGGTCACAGAAGTCACACGCAAATAATACACCTTGCAATTCTGGCAACTTACATGTAAAATAATAAGATTTATTAATAAAGAATTTGTAGAACAATTTGCTAAGGGCGTAGCAGCAATAATAGTTTTTCCTCAAATACAATAAATGAATAAGAAACCTATAAGAGAGCTTGTATGGCCAACAAAAGAGAGCAAAAGGGCTACAAGGCTTGTTTGCATCAGAAGATTTTTGAATGATCCCACACCAAGTCTTTCTTTCGTGTAGAATGAGAAATTGTCTTAAACTAATGTGTCAGTAGAGTAGCTGTGCAACAGATCGATTAAAAATGGTAACAAATTGCCAAGACCAGATGGCGTTCACCCAAGAGATTTGAAAGAGTTCTTATGTGAAATTGCCAAAGTATTGTCATAACTATTGTGCAATATCCCATTTGTACAATCTATCATTTAAATCATCTTCAGTGCTGGAAATTACAGTAAAGAATAGCATCATTAGATAAATGAATATCTGTGACATACAGGAGAAGGGCCAGCATGGTTTTAGTAAGAGAACTGATAACAGACAAAAACATTAAAAACTCTTTGAAGGTATTAGCTAGCATGCAAATAAAAGGTGATCCCATGGGTTTACAAAATGCCTTTGATCAGGAGGCAGGACAGCAGTCACAAAACCAGCAAGGTTCCATATTAAAGCCCTGAAAAAACATAGCTATCTTGAAATAGAAGGAAAGATCAACTCACAGATTAATATGTGCTTAAAGACAGAAAGAATATGAATGAAAAAGATGTTCAGTAACCCTGAGTAATTTTCAAAAAAACTAAAACTGTGAAGAGCTACAAAAAAACTCACAGTACTGAGCAATTGGGCAACAGAATGAAAAGTGAAATTCAAATGCAAGGCACTTATGTAAGGCACATAACCAAGACCAGCTTTGGCTATCAACAGGCAATAATAGACTCTACATTTGTTATTACCGTTTAGGAATGGTAGCTTAGAATCACTGTCAAATGCTCCAGTTTAAAAAAACCCAAACTACAAAAAACCCCCACAACCACCACGCACTTTACTCTGATAGCTATCCAAAGGATTATAACAAAAGAGAAAACTTCACTATGCAGTTATATGTACGTCACATGCTCTCAGCTTGAATTCTGCATGGAGTTCTGGTATCTTTAGCTATCATCACAAAAACCTCAGACCAGAAATAGAGGAATAGATGTACACAAATTAATGGAAAAGACTTTTGTATTAGAAGGATTACACAGTAGAACTTTCCAGTCCGACCATGGGAGAGAAGACAAGAAGTGTGACATAGAATTCTGTAAAATCATGAATGACATAGAAGTGTAAACAGAAAATAATAGTCTCTAATTCTAATGAGATATGAAGTATCAAATAAAATTAAATTGCCAAACAGAAGTTTGGGAAAAAAACCATCAAAAACCGAAAACCAAAAATCTACTTTTTCCGGACCAAATACATACAGTGACACGATATAGCATATGCTAAAAGAGTAAAATAGGTCAAAAAACTTTTTAGGAAAGCGCATTCATTAAAATTCAGTATCCAATAACATTCAGACACGATCTAGGTTCAGGAAGCCTGTACACTGAGGAAAAGAGAGACATGTACACAATAAAAGCATACTTTGGACTGCTGTGGTCACATCTCTTCCTTACACAGCCCTGACTGAACACCATCACCTACGGAGTGAATATTGTAAGAACACATCCTAGGTATTGCACTGATCAATTCCCTCTTTAATATAGGGAGGGACCGGCTGCTTATTAAACACAGAACCCATATGAAGTTCAGAGAAGCTAGCCAGTGCTTTGCAACACAAAAGATATGCAAGATGTGAAGTACTTACTCTTATCACTGCCTAGTCTTATGTATCACTGCATTTTAACAAAGATGTGAACTGTCCAAAGCAAGTGCAGTTAATGACCATAGGGATATTCAGAGGTCTACAAAACAGGACTCNCTACAAAAATGGTGAGGGGACTGCAGCATCTCTCTTATGAAGACAAGCTGAGAGACCTGGGTCTGTTTAGCTGGGAGAAGAGGAAACTGAGGGGATCCGATCAATGCTTATAAATATCTACAGGGCAGGTGTCAAGAGGAAGGGGGCCAGACTGTTCTCAGTGGTGCCCAGTGATAGAACAAGGTGCAATAGGCCCAAACAATTCCATCTGAACATGAGGAGGAACGTCTTTACTGTGAGGGTGACAGAGCCCTGGCACAGGCTGCCCAGGGAGGCTGTGGAGTTTCCTTCTCTGGAGGGATTCAAAACCCGCCTGGACACGTTCCTGTGCAACCTGCTCTAGGCTAACCTGCTTCAGCAGGGGGGTTGGACAGGATGATCTCCAGAGATCTCTTCCAACCCCTACCGTTCTGAGACTCTGTGAAAACAGGATACTTAAAAAATTAAAAGTGAACAGACACAGTCCACAAACACCTGCAAGCTTCAGCAACTTTTTCTACGAGTAAGGATAAAACCGGGATAAATGTCCTAAGCAAACAGCAGAAATGTTGCAATTCCTGATCTCCTCCAAAACAACCTCCAAACATAGGTGTGGAGTGACTTAAGCTGACCATGTGTGGGGACATGGTGGTCATATGGCCAGGTCTCTTGCTATCCCAGTTTCTCTGGATTTAATTCAGTGATAGTTAATGTACTACACTTCAAAGAAGCATAGTTCTCAACATTCGGTGTCCGATACCAAAAGAGCTGAAGCAAGATAGGCAGTACAGGCTCAGAAATAAGTATACACACAAATGACTGAGAGAGAGGGATAGGATTCACGTCTTTACTATATGTCAACTTTTCTCCTCAGTCTATATTTACCATGGCTGTCAAGTTATTTTAATATTGTTCTTCAGAAGCAGTAAATGTAGAAGTTAATTCAAAGTCCTGCTTTAACTATCTTTTAATACCAGACAATACATTAAATTAAAACTTCAGAGTCAACCTGTAAATAGAAGTGACTATCTTCTTTATATTGGAGATTTGGATTGTTATCAAACAAAAATATTTTAAGGGAAAAATAAGTTATTTTTCAATTAGATATCCTGCAAATAGAAAAACTATACAAAACAGTTCTCTAATTTATTTTAAAATTAGAGTCAAATTCTATCCCCAGACTACAGAGAAATCAATCCATGACAGTGCTGTGAATAATTAAACAAACAATTAGCTTTAATAATAAATGTTACATTGATATAGATCTCTAGATTGAAATTGTTCACTTAAGGTCTATGACAATTGATGATAGCTGAACTTTGACCATTGTAAAATAATGGAATTTTAATACTCTTTCCTATTAAAGCTACCCAACTTAAACCCTTTTGAAAAATAGACTTAAGAAACTTGACATTCTTTTAAGTTATGAAACACCGAGGATTTCAGAAGGAAATTTCTTGTAAATTTTGGCAATATTGCAAGATATGTGCTGCAATATTTCTTGTAAAACTAGTCCATTTCTGAGTTCTTCTCCTTTAGAAAGCTCCGGAGGGCACAGAAAGACCATCATTCAGCTACATAGATGTAAGGGGAAAAATGAAGGAAAGAAAGAAAGGAACGAAAGGAAGAAGTTACTGCAACCATTTCTTTACTAAGTAAGAGCAATTCTATACCAAGCTACCACTGGAATAAATGGCAATGTTTTCTTGATTGTTAAATTTGGATAAAAACTACTGAAACCTTATAAAAATCTCCCACAAATAACCTGATTTCTTGGTAAATTTTGGTTTGACAGAAATAAGAGGGTTTGATTGAGTAAGTCCAGACCATCAAAGTGGGGCCAGTTTTGTTTGGTATCTTTATCAATGATCCAGACAAGCGGATCAAGTGCACCCTCAGCAGGTTTGCAGATGACATCAAGTTGGGAGGGAGTGTTGATCTGCTTGAGGGTAAGAAGGCTCTACAGAGGGATCTGCAAGGCTGGACTGATGGGCTGAGACCAGTTATATGAGGCTCAACAAGGCTGACTGCCGGGTCCTGCATTTGCATCACAACAACCCCATGCAACACTACAGGCTTGGGGAAGAGTGGCCAAAAAGCTGCCCGATGGAAAAGGACCTGGGAGTTTTGGTCGATAGCCAGTTGAACATGAGCCAGCAGTGTGCCCAGGTGGCCAAGAAGGTCAACAGCATCCTGGCTTGTATCAGAAATTGTGTGGCCAGCAGAACTAGGGAAGGGATTGTCCCCCTGTACTTGGCACTGGTGAGGCCGCTCCTCAAATACGGTGTTCAGTTTTGGGCTCCTCACTACAAGAAAGACATTGGAGGTGCTGGAGCATGTCCAAAGAAGGGCAATGAAGACGGTGAAGCTTCTAGAGCACAAGCCTCATGAGGAGCGGGGTGTTTAGCCTGGAAAAAAGGAGGCTGAGGGAAGACCTTATCATCCTCTACAACTACCTGAAAGGAGGTTGTAGCAAGGTGGGTGTTGGTCTTCATTCAAGTAACAAGTAATAAGACAAGAGGAAACAGCCTCAAGTTGCAGCAGGGGAGGTTTAGATTGGATATTAAGAAAAATTACTTCAGGGAAAGAGTTGTTGAGGAGGCTGTCAACAGGCTGCCCAGGGAAGTGGTGGAGTCACCATCCCTCAAGGTATTTAAAAGACACGGTGCTCGGGGACATGGTTTAGTGGTGGACTTGGCAGAGCTAGGTTAATGGCTGGACTCAATGATCTTAAGGGTCTTTTCCAACCTATGATTCTATCATTCTGGAGACCTTACTGTCAATCATTCTGGTTCACAGAACATGGCAGAAGACAAAAAAATTAACTGTATTTACTAAATGTGTTACCCTGCTATTAAAGGCATAGGTTCCATGCTTCCATTTAATAAATATAATAACGTAGTCTCATACCTCCCAAAACGCTTGAAGCATGTATTAGTACACCAAGAAAACATGACCTATGGAGACTAATTGTTTAATAATCTTGTTGCGTATGTTCTTCATGAACCAGGATGTTCATACCCTGTTACCCTTTCAGGGATATTGCTCATGGTAGAGTGATTAAACACTGAGACACAGCCAGAGCAACAGATAGATACTCATAAAAGCTATTCTTGCCATAGCACCATAAATACTATTCTATGATATGACAGGGAAAACATGAATCAAACTATAATAGTATTTAAATTGTACATTTCCATACCATGGGAGAATTAAAGTTAAGAGCTGTTGCAGATGATGCATAACCGTCTGAAATAGTGAGTAATTGTGAAGCAACAGCTCAGTGCCTATCCTGTTGGACTGCTTCCACTGGACACAATGAATTAGTTTCTTACATTCGAGCAAGACCGCAAACTTGAAGCATCATCAGTGTCTTTGCCAGTAAAGGCATAGATATGGCTCTAGTTTCAAAAGATATTTCAACACTGGTCAGAGGCCATAATATATTTTAAAATAATATCCTTAACGGAAGAAGCTAGTTTGGGAATAATCCAACGGCACTGCAGACAGCATTTAGCTTTCCTGTACTGATGAAAGATCAAAGAACCAAGTTCTTGCAGAGGGGTGAGAGAGGGAGGGAGGGAAATATCGTCATGTTTTTTAACACCCACAGTTGAAACATGCATAGAGGGCTTGATAGTTTAATTCTTCAACAAAACGCTGAGAAAAATCACTTCCCTAAAAAAATATCAAACTATACATCAGAATAATATTTCCCCTCACACTTTCATAAAGTTTGAACAAACATTTATACTAAGCATTATCACTGGTTTTACATACATTTTCAGTTTTATCTCCGTCATGGAAACATTAGCACAGCAGTCACTAATCATTTCACCTCATTTCAGCTACAGGTGTTAAAATGAACTGCTTATCAAATCAAAATTTTAAGAGTCCCAATAGCACTACATCTATTGCTATCTCAGGAGGAAATTACTGTTTAATATTTTCATTACAGTAATAGACAGAGGTTCCAGTCTGATCAGGATTTCGTGGAGTTAATGAGGGACTGGTCTTACAGTACTTAAAGTGCAAGCTGAGACAAGATTCAATAAACAAACACATTGTAACGTGACAAGTAAAATGTGCTGTAGAATAGGCGGATTAATAGTGGCAGCAATAAACAGTATTGTTTACAAAATATCCATTACCAGACAGAAAGCAAAAGTAATGCACAATTACGTAAGGGATTATCCTTCTGTGGTAGAAAAAGGGGTAGAGCTTTGAACAGATCAGCGTTATTTCTACATTAGTAGTAGAAACAGTACTTTCAGAGAGCGTAGAAAATACAGTAAGGATCAAGGTTTGCCACTGGATGCAGTACAGATTGGAGCAGTAACAAGGCAGTAAGAAGAGGAGAAGGCAGCATGAACAAGCTCTTCTTCCCCTGCTCTGCCTGTTCTGGCAGGCTGCACGCACTTTGTTCATATGGCATTCACATGGGTGAGAGCACAACTCAACAACAGCTCCCAAGATTAACAGCCAGGGCGTTTGCATGCATGGCTGGAGGTATGAGCAACGCACGGGTGCACCAGAAAGTCTTCAGAAGCCATCGGAGCATTTTCACGCTTCTGCTCTGGTTTATATGTGAATAGAGGCACTGGGGAATGAAAGATGGGCAGTGGTTATCATGTGAGCAAGGCTGTAGAGCTGTGGCAGCGTAGCTGGTTGAAAGCTGCTGTCCTCTCAGCTACAGGCAAGACCCTCTTGGAGCCAGGACATCCACGGACCCAGTATTTTAGAAGTAGAGATGTAAAAAATAATAATAAATGTAAATACAAACATTTAAATATATAGTTTTTCATCACAGTAGTTCTTAGTAAAGGTGGCAAGAGGAAAATACACCCCTTTTTGATGTTTCTTTGATGAGCTCAAGAAACATGCCACTAGAAAGAGGGACCAAGTGCAAATTTGCAGTTTCATTGAGGATTATGATTTCCTCCGCTGTATAAAAGTTCCCCTACGTAGGGCTCTGTTACCATTACCACTTTCCCTTGGTAAGTATATATTCATTTAAGTATACAAAGAGAGAGAAAGCATTAAGAACAGCACACCTACACAATTTTGCAGGACACACTAGTGAGTCAGACTTAAGCGTGGAAAGATGAATTCAACTGCAATACGCACAAGCATAATGAAAGGAAAATGGTCTCAAACAGCTTGAAATCCAATTATTATCTACCTGAGCATGCAATAAAGCTGCACCAGGTTCTCAAGCCTCCAGGCCCAAAACAGCTATGTATTTAACACTGAGGTTTTTTTCTCTGAAACACCGAGACAAGAGGACCAGATGTGCTGCAAACCACAGGTCTTAAAAGTGCTTCTCTTATGATTATTAACATTGTTAATGTAATTTTACTACTATATAGGCACACATTTGCATAAAGCAGTTTTGAGGCAAAAAGATTTCTAAGTTCCCAAAGCACAACCCTATAAGACGCTGACCTCAGTCGATACCTTTCACAAGGTGATTTGATACGGACAGACTGTATTAAATGCAGATTTTGTAGGCACTCTGTGATTATCTCTTCCACTGATCACAAAGCAAGCCTTCTACCTCTAGAAGGAGAGGGATGTTTTGCTAGTTTAGACCCCAAACTGGAACCAAGTTGTATCTCCTAGATGAGACATCTCCCCCACTACGGTGTCCTGAGTCAGAGCATCCCTCCTTGTTCCTACTGGTGAACCTTTAGGGTTGTGTCAGGAAGCAGCACAGCCCAACAGAGGATTCATAGTATGAAACAGCTGGTGTGGAGGACATGACATCCATAGCACATATAGTGTGTGGGAAGGTGACTACTTCTAAATAACTCCATGGACTAAATACATCGTGGTGGTTGGAGCACTTCATCTGGTTTAGTTTCATCCTGGAGGCTCCACTCTGATCCAATACCACTCTATGAACCAAAATGGAAATACTGATTTCAAAAGTGTATCTACAATTCAAACTCAAACACTAACAAAAACAAATGCTAAATACAGACTTCACCATATTTAGGCAATCAACACAGGTGCCATGATCAAATGGCCTATCTCCTGCTCTTTACAACTTACTTTTCGATGTGTGAAGCACTAGGTAATTCAATGAAATAACAGAAGAACTCATCTACTCTTCAAACCAGTAGACGTTCAGGGCATATCTACATTCCAAATCAGGCAAAGGCCATGAAACAAATATTCTTATTCATATGAGTTTCTAATGTTTGCCAAATACATCAGATTTCATTGCTTAAACTGCTTCCCAAGTCTAAGGACAAGGGCACACGTGCGTTTGGGAATAGAGCGACAGCACGCAGATCAGAACTCCACAAGAAGCAATACCATTTCCTGAGTCTGTGATACACGTCGCCTCCATCTTGAGTCACCCTGTATTTAAGTTCATTCTAATCCGCATGTGTCACATCTCTGTATGGTACAATCTATATGCCACCTGCTCTGTGACTACACATGCACAAAAAGACATGGGACAGATTCACAAGCATGAACCATCTTTTCACACCGAGATAGCAAAAAGAGGCTCTTATCCTGCCAAACTTCACCAGCCAAAAGTCTCTTCCCAGAGATTTCCTGCTAGCACACACCTGCCAGTGCCAAGCCTTGGTCTCAACTTTTTTCTGCCCTTCACTGGGAGCAAAACGCTTGGAGTGACCAAAGAACATATTGGTTCTCCCTTCTATGACAGAAATTTATTACTGAAAGATCATACTACAGTGACCTAAAGCTATTTGAAGAGTTAAAGTTGCAACAAATTCCCACTGTGTAAATCCTGGCTCTTGCCAGAGAAAATCTGTCCTTGCAGCAGTATCCCCTGTTCAAAAGTGGTAACTCTAGCCATTGCGGATATCAGTTCGTGTGTCATCTGGCTCTGAGGGGCAACATTTTCATCCTGAAATGCCTTCTACCATCCAGAGGGTTTCAAAGAGAGACAGGGAAATGGAGATTGAATGCAGCTGTGCCAATTAAAATAAAGCACAAAGTTTTTGAGAGCAAGATGAAATGCTTGGTTCTCTCCCAGGTCTTTGGGCTGAAGTCTACCTCCTGCAGTACACAAAGTATAAAAGGCTTTAGCTTTCTTGTTATATATATAAAAATTTCACTAAACATCTTGAAAAACTGTGAAAAAATGCACAATTAAATACTGTTCCTTGAACGCCATCAACAAGATGCTATTTTTGAGAGCATGTGTGACATGATGTAATTCTATGCTATGCTGAATTTTAATACTGTTTTGTAAGTTCTGCACACATTGAAATTTCTCAGAATCTGGGAAAAGACAAGACAGCATTTTCAGTGAACCAGCTCAGAGAATTTTCTTTGGTACTCATGTGGGACATCTGGGCTCCAATGTTTGTATATAACTAGGTGGCTCTAGCTTTACCCTGCTACAACAACTAACTGGGAGAGAGAGGTATTGAAAAAGTCTAATTCTGCCCAAGTCCAGCTGTATTGCAAGATACTCCAAAAACAGCCACGTGGATAGCTCTAACATAACCAAGAACAGTGGGGAGTTACGATTAATATTCTCCTAAGGGCAGTGGTGCAGAAGTGCTCTCTTTGATGGAATTAACAAGCCTCAGCTGAAGGAGCACACAGACAAGTACCTGTGATCTTGTATGTTCACACACTGTGCAGGCGTGCGCACAAGAGAACGACCACGGGAAAAAAAAAGCCTTCATTCAGAACACTTCTAGAACTGAGCCGTATGAAAGCTTGGATCTTATCTTTGCACACCACACCTGCCTTTCATCATCAATGGTTATAGAGAAGGAAATGTGCATCCCACCGTGCACGTCTCCAAACCCATAGCTCGCAAGCAACACCACTCACGAAAGTCTCAGACGTTGTTCACCCTGACAAACTAAAATGTTATAACCAACATCAGTGAGATGTACCAGCTTAACAAGAAGATCTGACTATGAAGATGTCTGCCACGTATTCCTTCCTCAGTACTGTAACTGATCAGGCAGAATAGGTATCCCACACAGTCAGTATCACTAATCCACCTTTGCAGAGTGCGACAAGTTCCGTGACGCCACATCAGTATATGACGCCACATAGTTTCTGAGCAATTAGGGCCTTTGCAGCACCTTGCCTCCCTAAGTCCATCATTATGGATGTACAGCACAAGCGTACAAAACTAACCCTGGAATCCAAATATCAGAGATGATTCACGCAGAGAACACAGAAACATGTGGCTGTAATTGCTAAGCATGAAAATTAAGACAACCTGATTTATAAGCAAGGTCTGGCTAGCAGTTTGTCATCCCTGTTTCCTGTAACATCTTTTGGAAAATTCTGAGGTTTTTTACCTTTTTACTGTCGTTTTGTTGGGGTTTTTTAATCAAACCACAATTTACTGAGATATCAAAGGCAAAACTGAACAGAACTTGGGCAGAACTGAGTGAAGGAGAGGTTTGCTATTCATTAATTCACCAGGCATAAACCTGGCTCTAAAAATAAGCTGGACAACCACTTTTTCTGAAACTATAAAGCTTGAAGAGGTTAAAAGATTGTAAGAGAAACCTGTATAAAAACAATGAAAATATGGGTCATCACTGGCATCAGTCAGACAGGCCACAACATGAAACACTGAATATGACATGGGATATGGATACTGTATTAATTTTGTACAGAGTCATTATTGAGTTACTCAATCATTTGTAGTGCAGCTAGACTGTGCTTCTAACTACAGCCTTTGCCAAGAAATGTGCATGAAAGGTATGATTCCCAGAGCATCCTGTTCTTTTCATGTTTAGGGCTCAACATTGATCAGCATGCCTGCTCCGATAGAGCTGCTCTGACCAGCAATTAAGGCAGGACCGGCCATGACAAGCAACAGATGATAAACTTGATAAACTTTAATTGTTAGTGTTCATACAGGTGCTAATTTTAAACAATCCACCACTAAAATCTAGGATAGCCGCCTTTCTTGTGGGAATGAGAAGTTAGCAAAAATTTGAAGGAGTAGATATTTCTCTTAAGAAGAACATTACCTGTACATGCACTGAATCTTGGAGAAGAGAAGAAAAAAATAAGTTGGGTCTTTTTTTTTTTTTTAAATAATCATAAAGCAGTAGAAACGCAGAAAAAGGGGACATTGGAAAGATTTTACATGAAACATGCAAGGTAAGAGAAGTCAGATACAGGAGGGAAGAGCGCAATCCGCAGAAACTAGACTTTAAAGTTCTAGGGAGAAGATCTTAAAAGATCCTGGCCCAGTTTCTACAGAGCCCTTCAGAGAGGTGACGATGGAATAAACAACTAGTACGTTCTAAAACAAGAGGTGCTGAACCCTTTGCAAGCAATACATCTGTTTGCTTTCCTCACTGTGCGATCCTAAAAAGATGTTCTTTAAGCACACTCTTTCCTAGATCCTCTTGAGCTACTTGAGGGTTTGGAGAAGCAAGCAATGGTCACAGGGCATCACTGATGAGGTCACAAGTTCTCAGCTCTCTAAAGAGGGTTCAAAACAGCGAAACTAACGAAGCCAGTGTTACTGCAGCTGACTAGCTCAATGCTCATTAGACCAACAACTATCTCTGCACAAGCTACCCTGCATTTGGTGTGGGCTAAGGACTTGACTTCACTTAGCGCACAATGAAACGTGGTTTTACGAAGTACAGTTACCCTGTACTGACTACAGGCTAAGCACACACATTGCACTTCACAGGTGACTGCAGACCAGCTGAGCCACAATAACCTCAGCCACAACCTAAGCCCTGACTCTCGGAAATCTAGAGCCAGAGACAGCACCTTGTGTGTGTTCAACCTCAGAAAGTCCAGAAATGCCTATTCAAGTGCAGTGGGATGTAAATGCAGAAGCTGAATGAACTACCCAGGTTGTGATAACTGTTACCTCTCTACTTGCTGTGTTTCATCACCAAGTGTGATAATGGGAAATGTTTTCTAAAGTAAGCTTCAATTCTTTACCATGCTTTGCCTTGTATACTTATACAAAACCGTATCTTTCCCACTAGAAGATCAAAAAATAATCTAAATGTAAAAAAAGCATTCACTGCACCAAGTCTAAAAAAAAATAAAGCTACCTTACAAGTAACTATCTCAAACAATAGAAAACAAAAAAGGTCCATCCAGAAACCCAAATTAACACCCCAACGACTTATGCACCCCATCAGTTTACACTTCTGTGAAGCAAAGGTCAGCTCAGTAGCACATAGCTGTACAGTCTAATCCATAAACCTTAGTGTAGAAGCCTGAACACCATTCAGTACAATGGGGCAGTCGGGCCCCAATGGGATCCATGAATGCCTTCACATTGGGTGGGAGCTTCCAAAGCTAAACAGCACGAAAAGCTGGAAAGGCAAAATCAGCTAAAAATTCATACCATTTTTCCATCAGTTAATTATCTCATTCTCAGAAGAAATATTTGAAGCCCATCGAACATCCTGAAGTTTTCTGCAAATAAATTTTGGCTCTCTCCAGGTTAGGTGGTAACTGAGCAAACAATCTGAAATTTTACATTTTGAATTTAGGTAGAAAGAAGGTACTTTCTTTCTTGGTGTATCTAGCCAAAAAATATATTACATGTTTAAAGTTGAGCATGCATTTAAACATCTTACTCAACTTCACCACTACAGAATTAGTTTAGTGTATCAGTTCTAATTATTTTGTGCTCCTTTCAAAATGCAGTTTTACAAATTTTAAAAGGAAACCTTAGTGTTCTACTCAAGTCCAATCCTCCCCTCTCCCTTTGCTTGTCACTAGCAAAGGTATTTTAGTAGGTATTACTGTAATATACAAGGAAAAATTAAAATCCCCTTGGTTAAAGCTATAGGTCTAGTTGTATCTGTATCAAATTTTTCTCCTATCTCTCTTCACAAACCTGATTGCAGTTTTTTGATAGTGAATGTACAGCCAAACACCCTGAATTAGCGGTTTTCCAGATTCTGTTGTTATAGTTTTAAATCACCATCTTCTGGTCAAACATCAAGACTGCCAAGTTAGGCATAGCCTTTCAGTAAAATGGAGCCAATGTATCAAAGTTATTTTGTTCATATTACTGCATTGGAATAGTACAAACAGGAAATAAAGTGGTTTACATACTCATGCTGCTACCGGGATTTTTGTTGTTGTTTCTTTGATTTTTGTAATGTTACTATTAGAGGCAAAATAGGAATGTATTGATTCACAACAATCCAGACAAGATGCGATATCCGGTTCAGGAAACAGTAAAGTGTCAGGGGCTGTTGCTCAGGAGTCAGTGATTAAGAGGCTATTCCTGGATGGATTTCTACTGTCACATGTTCTATTTTAACCAAGACCAAATAAAAAAAAATCATCAATAAATAGTTCTCAGTATAACATGCTGTGGAAACACTGTAAAACAATGCAAAATGCCGTTGGAATAATCTGAAATTAAATCAGATGGTATAAGTGACCTGCTCATGGTGCGTACGTGCATGGGGAGAGTAGATGCATGCCCGTGTACAAATTATTCCCAGCAAGCCACTTTCAGCTCAAACAAATACTGAACTAAGTATTCTCAAGCTACATATTCACATCCATATATAGGCTTTCCAGCCGCAACATTAAGTAGTAAATAATAAAGAAGGCCAGCACTGAACTGGAAAAGCTTATTAAAGGTTTGTTATTAAAGAAAACTGCTGTTGTACAAAAATCAAGTTCTCATAATGTAAATTAACAACTAAGGTCACCAAAATCCCAAACTGTTATCAGAGGCAAGGTAATTGCTCTGACTGGGATCTATCCCAGGTTAAAAGATCCACACTTAAGGGTCTCTGAAAAGCATTCAAGCTCCAATTATAGTCACCAGCCAAGGCAATGGACTTAAGTGTCTACTTCAGGGAAGGCTGAATCACTCCATAGGATCCTATGGCCTGTCCCAACTTGGAGCTCAATGCAGTTGCCTTAACATCAGTGTTTCATGTCATTTAAAGCATCCAAGGGATGGAAGATACCAGATGGTGCTGATGGAAGACACATGTACCTCTGGACTAACAGCTGGAGGCCACAAGGGATGCCCAAAGTTACCTCAACTGGCACTGGCTGTCAGTCAGGAAATTGAATAATTTCCTAGATCTTCACTGATTATAACGGCAGTTAGACACCCAATTCACATGTAAGAGCTAAGGATAAATGCTTAAATTCAGGTACCAGTCTCAAACTGCAATTAACGCCTAGACAAATGAATTTGAGCTCTGATGTTCTGAGCTTAGCACATGATAAGGAAAAGGGAAAGGAGAGGCAGTTGTCTGGTGCTTAAAACCAAATAATACTCTCTCTTCAGAGGCTGACACCCCTTCTCCCACCTTTCCTTTTGGCCAGCATGCAGAGATGTGCAGCAGCTGCTGAGTAGAAGAATAATGACAAGTTGCATTCAAATTCCATGGAAGTGCAAGATACTTCAGATGCAAACAATAGAGAAACAGAGCCCCAACCACTATATATTTAAATAACAAAGCGTTAGCTAGTACATGTAGAAAATGCTATTTTTCAACTTGAAGAATTGGAGGGGTTGAAAAAGTGCACAGAAAACACTTTTGCAGCATATTTACCATGCATTGTTCATAAGCATGCCTAGGAGCTTTACACTTCGTAATCCAGTTGAAAAATGCTGATAAATCTTAATTAAAAATAGCCTAGGGTATAATGATTCTAGAGCTCAGTGTAGTTCAAGGTTTACTTCTGAGAGATTATTTCAGCACCCCTCAAACAAAGTTTGTGTATCTTCACTGTAGAAAAACACCATTTTGCCCTTTAATATCCCTAGCTGCAAACCTGAATTTAAGTCAGAAAATATATCTGCAACCTACCACTGAAATTGTATTTAGTTCTTACTTTATTACCATGCTAGATTTTATCATTAGACTCATTTGTAGTTTTGTTTAGATAATTGATTTGTAGCTGTATATTGTCTCTCAATACTAATGAGATAAAGAATTTTGAATTATAGTCCAACAAGCTTTCTCAGTCTAGCACATAATTTTTGCCTCTGTTGCCTCTAAATTATTTTCAGCAGCTTTTTGCCCCATTTCTGTAGCTCATGAAATACAGTTAGCGACTGCCACTGCTCACATCCATCCAGGAACGACCACTGAATCCCTTCTGTGGCTTTTACCAAGGGATCTGGTCAACAGCAGAATATGTATTTGAAGAGCAATGTAGCTAAGGAGGAAAAGAAAGGCTGGGCTGCAGCTCTGAAAGGCAGTCACCTCTGGGGATGTCACTACTCTCTTCTTCAAAACCTCCAGGTAGGCAGGGCATTCCTTGTCCAAGTCCCTTAGACAAGCAGGGCCATGGGACCACACTATCCCACATTCACACACCACGTAGGAAATTTAAGTCAATCAATCACAGGGATGCTACTGTCTCCCTAGATCTCTCCTGTGGGTTTCTTCTAGAACAAAGGGTGAATTTGGCAAAACAAAGCTATATTTATATAACAGCAAACAAATGCCTTTTTCCTTCAGCATTTGGATAGCAAATGTCTTGATGAAGGGGAGGTAAGTGCAAATATCATTTCGGGAAAAGCAAGAGAAGAGTTTTGCATTTCCCCATATTCAATAATTCCTGATCAAAGTTTTGAGACAGAAGTTCAACACTAGTTCTAAGAGCACTCTGGAAAACAGAATGCAAGTCACTATCAACATTACTGACAAAATAATTATGAACTTAATAGTCACAAAACTGAGGAATTTTTTTTTTAAAAAAAACAAACAGCAATCCAATCATGACCACTACTCATTTCAAGTGTGTAAAATGTAAGACACCCCTTCATTTTTAAAAAAATGATCAAAAGCAGAAGTCCTGTGGAACTGAAATCTGTAGTACAAGAGGAATACAGCCCCCACATCTGGGCTGTCAAACACATTCTTTTCAAAAGGATGCTTGTGACCTTCCTGGAGAGACCCTAACACCTCAGTGGCCCACAATAACGCTCTGAAACTTGACAGGCAGCTGCCTTTGCTCCATTAAACTCCTTTCCGGTGTAGCTAAGAAAGAAACATCCAAGAAAGAAACATAAAATAAAATTTCTAAAGTCACTGTTTCTGCATTCAGGAGAGTATTAATGGTATCCAAATCAGAAGCGAAGGTGAATGTGCTAAGGCTCCCACTAAACGAGGTCTAAGCGCCCTCCTGTTATCAGCTGACAGAGAGGACCACAGAGTCATTAGTGTGTAGCTTTAATGGCAGAGGAACATACTTACAGCCCTCATCCATCAGTTATCCTTGAAAAGATCCTTTATACTGGCATCACTTTTCAACTGCTAAGGCAATAGGACAAAAGCATTCGGCAGGTTTCCTTGACTCTGTGTCAGACTAAGAAAGAGTCCAGCGCTTAAGAACAAAACCACCACCCTTAATTTCAATTTGCTCTTCTCAGTACATACNTTATCCTTGAAAAGATCCTTTACACTGGCATCACTTTTCAACTGCTAAGGCAATAGGACAAAAGCATTCGGCAGGTTTCCTTGACTCTGTGTCAGACTAAGAAAGAGTCCAGCGCTTAAGAACAAAACCACCACCCTTAATTTCAATTTGCTCTTCTCAGTACATACTATAGATTAAATGGTAAAGTCCAGGTTTGCAATACTGAAATTTAAGACTTGAATCTATCTGATGAGGAAAATTCAATCGAAATTCTCACTTGTTTCTGTAGCTTTTAAAATCAAATTTTAAAATAAAAAAAAGAAAACAAAATCAGAGAACAATAAACAAAGCTACATTACAAAGAGAAGCATTTTATTTTAACCAGCAACTGTCATGTGCAAGAACTATGGTATTTTGTGAACCCACGCTATTTTTTCTGACCCTGTCCATAAGCAGAACCACTGAATGAGACAATTTACTCTATACAGGCAGTTTCAAGTATGACTTTCCATTACTTACACCAGCTTACTGACTTTAAAAAAAGACATTAAGAGCATTAACTTTCCAGATCCTTAAAACATGTATAAAGAAAAAACCCAACCATTACATAAAGCTAAGACCAGCCATTCCTGACAAGGCCAAAGATACATCAATCTCAGCATCCTGACTCCAGCAGTACTCACAGTTTAGGGAGCTAAGCAGCAGCAGCACATCTGCTGAACAATTGTTTCCATGGGAGCCCTACAGCTTCCAATAACTTGGAGCTTAGGGAGTTTTTTGAGCTGATGATTGTACTGAGATCCTCCATTCTTTTTAAATTGCTTTGGTCCCTTTCAAGTCTTTCATAGTTTGGGGCTTTAAAATATCCTCTGGCCGCAAATTCTACACCGTATTACATAGGTAGGGCAGGCTTGCTTTTCATTTGCTTGAAATTTTACTGCCATGTAGTTTCCACGCATCTCCTTGTTTCTTGCAAGTAGTGAATACCTGCTCCTTATTTACCTTCTCCAAGGCAGAACACGAGCAGAGACAACAGCTAGATCCACTTTACCATACTCTGCCCATTGAGCTGGCCAAAATAGCCCTCTCTTGGGAGTCACAAAAGGGAAGCAAAGCACACTCTCTCAGTGGGTTTTGTAACTCTTGCGAATGGCAGGACAGTGGCCAAACCCAGAGCACCCACTGACATTGCAGCATAGCTCCTCGTCTCTGATTCATCCAACTGTCTCTTCTTTAATTTCCAGTTAGTCTACTCAGCACTTTATGCTCAGACACTCCTTTTCCATTTCCAGCTCTCTAAATGCAGAGAAGTCCTCCAGATACTCATAACCATAACTATATTCTCTCCTACTGCCCAGGCACAAATAACAGGGATAGAGGTGAATGAGGACCAAAAGACAGGTAGCGTCCTCAGTTTCTACGTCTTGGCCATAAGCAGAAGCACTTACAGAGAGGTCACATTCATTCAACACTGCCCTGGCACGGAAACTGCTACACAAGGCTGAAATTTTAAATTGTTCTCTGAACACTAACAAAGCTCAATTGGGTTCAGAAGGAATGGTGGAAATGGTCATTCTGATAAAAATGAAATTTTGAGATTTCATTTTCAGCATTTTGATCAAAGAATAGAAGTGGAACAGTAACAACAAAATTTGACGTTTTGAATTCTATCATTTTTTCACTCTAAAAAGCACACTTCATTCTAAGATGCATCATTTAGAATGCTATCTCTTATTACATGGAACAATTAGAGGAGTCAAAAGCCGAATACAATATTTTGATTTCCTTAAAATAGAGCTTCAGTGAAGCTGAAAAAAATGTTTTTTGAAAAATCAGTTTTATGGACAAATTAATGTTTGTTTTCATCCTCATTCAAAAGAAGAAAATTCAGTGTTGGCATTTCACTGAAAACAGGCATGCCAAGTTTCAGCCAGCTGTAATATTGTAAACAACTAACTGTGAAAACAGATTCCAGAGGTTCATAATCAGATTTGAGCTGTTAAAAGTGGCACCCATACCCCAAAAAACCCACTCACAGAATGGCAAAAATATATAAGATTTGACAGAAATTTCCAAAAAGCACTTCAGTCAGAGAACAGACACACTTAAGCTTCTCAGCAACGTTCCTATGGGAGTCTAATACAGGGAAAACAACTCACTTTTCATAGGCTTGCTCCGAGAAACAGCAGAGTTGCTTTTGCTATAATTTTCATATAATCCTCTTTCCTTCAAAGATCTTTTGTGACATATGAGCCATAGAAGATTTATACCCAAAAGTTTAATGTTGAGGAAATTTTCAAGCAACTTAAGACATGATAATGCGATGTAACTGTCTTCTAACAGAAAGGGTTGGGAAATAGGCATTCCCATTTACGATGCCAAAAATTATTTACATTTGTACCACGTATCAGCAGCCAATTCATACAAATAAGATGTAAAACTTTTCAGGAAGATGCATACATACCGTACTGTGCTCTAAACACTGTATTTAAGCATTCTTTCTGGGATGTTGATTTTGCAAGGTCTGAGTCCTTTTTACCACAGCATAAGTGACAATTTCAACATTGCACCCACGTCCACCAAAAATCAGTGTATGTTTTTTTCTTTTAATCAGTTCAGCAGTCACTACAACCTTTCTTCAGTGTTGAAATTGTTTCAGCGATTTTTGTGGTTTGAAGAAGATTAAATCTTCTGTTGGATAGAGATATGAAATTGTCTGTGAAGTACCTGTCTCATCAGCTACTAGTATGCTCAAAGATTATCTGATGAGGTGTGGTGTTCCAATGACCAGGAATCACACATACTGTGATTTATCGTCGGAAAGTAATGGTATTTGGAAAGGGGGAAAAAAGACAAAAAAAAAAAAAAGAGCGTAAATTCACTCGCATACAATTCTCCATCTAGTGACCAGAGACACTCAAAAATCATACATTAAATTGTGAAATCAAAATTACATCTGCAAGTCCTGCTTGGCAATTCTCTATCAAGTCAGTTCTGTCTAGTTCATCATGCAAAATATAACAAAATATATTAGTCTTAAATCACATAAGAAAAGAGCAAAGTTTGTGTCAGAAGCTCACATTAAGCCCAGAAATTACTTCCTCAGCCCAGAAAAAAACTGTACTATGGGGTCTCCAACAAAAATGAGAGATACAAGAACACACAGGGATCATCTCTGCTAGCACTGTTCCCCACCACCCAGGCAAGTGTGAGGCAAAACCCATAGGGATAACTGCGGAGACACTTCCAACAGAGCCAAGGCATCTTAGACTTTTACTCCCAAACACAACAGCCTGATGCAGCACAGCCAATATTTTGGGGTGATTCTCTTGAGTTATCGCCTCTGAGTGAGCGAGACCCATAGAGGAAGCAGTAGGGCTGGATAGTCCCAATTACTGCATCAGGACTGCATTAGCAGAGAACCATCCGAGCGCATTCTACCAACAGCCTACGTGCCCTGACGAGCACCAAGACATGCAAAAAGCAATCTGAGTTGTACTAAACTGAAATAGCAATACAGATGATCCCCCTGGACCCATCCGCCTGAGGACTTATGGACCTGCAGAAGCAAACCTGGATTTCTGTCAGGGACCTTAGGTCTGTGATGCTCCAAAGCCACTTCCATCTCAGGTTTTCCTGCACTCTCCTGAGCAATAGAGGAGAGGAAAGATGGCACTAAGAAATATTTAAACAAAGAATGTCTGCTAGGAGGAGGAAATAAGACCATCTTTAAACTTTTTCTCTCTTAGCTTGCGAGTAAAATTTCTGACCAGAAATTTTTCCATTTTCTTTCTGCCTTTCTACATATATGTTCTCTACACCTAGAGAAAACAAGCAGATATAGCCTCAACCATCCAGCAAACATTCACTGTTACAGATTTTAAAGAACCTGAAGTTTCTTCCTTCAAGTTCAGTAAGGGTGAGAAAAGGGGGGAAAAAAGCCCCACATAACACTGCCAAGATAGACCTCAAGCATATTATGTGTTCAGAATAACAAAGTTTTGTACAAACAGAACAAGTTTTTAACAGTGATAAAAACAAGCACACTTTTCACACTGTTGTGTGTACAGGTATTAAGTCATAATGAAAAGCTATTTAGAGTATAGCAGAATTGCCACTCCACCAGAATAAAAGGAAGCTCCCTGCTAACACAGGCAATTTTACAATGCACAAAGTCTACCTGCTGTTCTTCTAGTGCTGCTTTATCTTTAGGAAGAATACAGCTTACTAGAAAGCTTAATAAAAACACCAATTATCACGCGGGCAATACCCTAGAGTGAAATCCAAGCAGATGGACGAATGAAATTGCTGATCGTGTCTACATCACATTTGGAAATAAGCACATATGTTTACACGGGAAACCAGATTAAAAGCACCACCTACGACACGAAACGGAGCTTTTAATGGCTAGCTAGATACACTTTTAAGTTAGTTTGCATGCAGCTCCTGCACTTTTCACCTTCGCACCCACCATCCCACCTGTCCTGCAGCCTCAAAGCATCTTAATGTAAAGCAGAGCATGACTCTCCTTTTCCAGATGCTCCAGGCTGGCAGAGTGACACCTCACGCAAGTCAGAGCAGCCTCTTGAGGTGTTAGGCTGGCTTAGGGATTTACAGCTGAAAGTTATCAGACAACATGTCTTGTTAAAAGTACATGACAAGAGCATTTGGCTAAGCCACATTTGCAGCCTTCATAAACTTACTCCAGCATCTGGATCCACAGGATCGTATTACCAACCGGCTCTCCACGCACGCAGTTTACTCACTGCAGAACAAAAGCCGCCTCGAGTGTTTCAGGACCAACGCAAAACAGATGCTAGGAGGTCTAGTCTAATTTGAGTGATGCTCACTACTATGTTTGTCCAATATTATCTGCTACCTGCAATTATAAAGATACAACTAGCTGAAAAGCACCCCTAAAACTCCACTTAAAAAGGAAATTCCCAGATCTCATAGTTTAAGAAAAAAAACAAAAAACAACAAAACACAAAAGCATAAACCAAATAGATACTAAAGGCACAGAAACCTAAAAGCCAACAACAACAACAAAAACCCCTCTAAATTTGCTATTCTTTCAACCGCTTAGAAGTTTTCACTCAGCGGTGTGATTTCTGCTATGTTTACTGATTTCTGCTTTTCTTTTACCACCAGCCACACTTCCCAAACGCGGTCAGTCCTCCTCACT
Organism: Steatornis caripensis; assembly: GCA_013398225.1. Classification (NCBI taxonomy): domain Eukaryota; kingdom Metazoa; phylum Chordata; class Aves; order Caprimulgiformes; family Steatornithidae; genus Steatornis; species Steatornis caripensis. The sequence goes on from VZSC01007893.1 coordinate 730,543, forward strand.
GGTGCTACAAAGGTCTTCTGGATAGAAAAACAGAAATGAAAAGCAGCTTACCTGACATCTTATTTTTCCACATACCAACAAAATGAGACCTTCAATTCCCTATATCCTTTGAAAGACAGCAGCCAAGGCAACTGGTAATTCATGTACTGAAAGTGCTCACATCACCACCCCTAACAGGCAGCCTGTCATCTTAAGAGACCACTTTGAAGTATCCTTAAGGTTTCCAGGATGGTTATGTTTGACCCATAGTTTAAAAACCACATCTATTAAGCAACTAATTCCCGCTAGTTCATTTCATACTAATTTAAGACATTTCAGCTCTATTCCATTCCTCACAGGTATATCCGTTATGCCAACACATACGCAATTATTATTAACAGGATACTGTTTTCCAGCTTGCTGCCTTAGAGAGAGATATTAAGGACTAGGTTATCACTATAATTCAATTCAAAACTTCAACTTGTCAAATTTCAGAGTACTACCGCTGCACCTTGAAGGTGCGTTGGCATAGTGTCTGCAGTCACTTTTGACAATGTAAGGAAGCAAAATTTTACCTTAAAGGGGCAGCACTTTCATCTTCAACCTTAAATGATATTTTTGCATTTGAATTGTTCTGCAGAAATTTGTGCACAGAACTTTCCAGGTTACATAATATCAAAATTCTCTGGTTTTCCTCAACAGACATTTGTATTATCATGAAGATTCTGTTATTCCTGAAGCTTCAGAGAGTCCTGCAAAAAAACCAAACGTGGCTGTGCAAATTTGTTGAAAGTATAATCTTGTGTATAGCTGCACAGCCATGGCTGAATAACCCCTTGCAATGAGTTTTACATTTTAATGCTTTTTCAAATATTATGTAGAAATGAGGCACAAAATACACTCAAATATCAAAGAAAAATACACTCTATTATGAAATCTCTTTGAAAATGTTAATTTACAGCTATGTCTCAATGCATAGTACTTCTGATTTATGAGCTTCGTCTTGCAAATCAAAACATTAGTGTCACACAAAGTTGGATAAATACTATCTGTATTTACAGAAAGCAAAAAAAAAAAAAAATCAGTCTACAGCACTAGCAAAGAGCAGCAGATTTCCAATAAGAAACCACATCAACCCTCTCTGCCAGCACTAGCTACAGATTAAAATAAAAAGGTGTTGCAATAGCCCACCAAAAAAAATGAAGCCAGGTGGGGTGTGGAACAATAGCAAGAGCTAGCACTAAGAAAACTATCCAAACAGCTCTAGTCCTACCTACCACAAAAAATCCCTGAGTGCCCCCCACAGCAGCCCAAGTGCTTGCCACCCACCCTATATACTTGTAGAGGCACGCATACAGCTGGTGCTCCAGGCTGGAGCAGAGCCTGTCGCAGCCCTTGCGGGGTTCAGCATGAGCACATCTGCCCACAAAACGACATCAAAGTACAGCAGCAACAGCAACTTTCAACTCACAAACGCAGAACACACCAGTGCGTTATTTATTAGACAGTTACAATGAAGCAAAGAAACCCTTCCACCTCTGACCAGAGAGGCTTGCTCATTTCCAGTGTATCCCAGGCTCTTGCAGTCCCGCCTGGCCATCTTCAAGAAGGAGGCCACAGACAAGGTGAACATTGTGCTTACAGTCTTCTCTCCCTACCTAACACACAGGTTTTTCTAAAGAGGTGCCCTCATTCTACTGCGGTAGCAGATAGCTTAGACATACCATACGAAGAGACTTGGCTGCTAGGCTTCTCCATTCTTGGTACCGGCTGACCAACATGGGCATCCTAGATCTTGCCCATAATTCAGAGCACTGAATACTACCAAATCCCAGTCCTTCAGCTCTCTCCCATTGACTGAGAAGCTGTAAGGTGGTCCCAGCCAGGCTGGCAACAGCAGCAGCAATTAGCGGCTCATTCCTGCACATGACATGTAAAACAAGGCATTCGTTATCTGCACAAATGCCAGGCTGAGGTGGGGAACAGAGAGAAGAAATTACAGTGGTAGTTTGGATTAATGAGCCAGCAGACATCCTGCAGGCTTAATGGGAAGGACTGACAGGGTTCAATTAGAGAGAAGTCTGCAGCCTCATTACTACCACCAGCTGTCACTTAGGGCACTGGCACAGGCAACCTAAGCAGCAAGAGGCAAAGGAAAAGGAAATAATGGATAAATGAAACAGGAAACTTTCTTAGAACACCTTTTGTATTGGAACTCATCATTCTGGCAAGTTTTGTGTTTCAGGAAGAAACAGAAATGCAGGCGTCAATGTTCTGAAAGGACTGATATGAGAAAAAAACCCAAGTCAGACAGGTCTTCTTCCCTTCTTTCTGCCAGTCGGGAACCACCCACTTTTTAACCATATACTGATCTACAGGTGTCACAGTATTAAATAAATCTTCAACAGTTAACAGAGATTTACACCTTTTGTATCNAGGCGTCAATGTTCTGAAAGGACTGATATGAGAAAAAAACCCAAGTCAGACAGGTCTTCTTCCCTTCTTTCTGCCAGTCGGGAACCACCCACTTTTTAACCATATACTGATCTACAGGTGTCACAGTATTAAATAAATCTTTAACAGTTAACAGAGATTTACACCTTTTGCATCCGAATTTGAACAGACCAAATGTGTGCCCTCCTGCTGAAGGTCAGGCAACCTGAGCTTACCTGCCTCTGCAAACCAACAGGGCCTTCTACAGCTCCTTGATCAATGTCATGAAAGCTTTCTGAGTTAAAACTTTAAGATTAGATAACACACCACATTCTTCTCCCAGCCAAAAGGCTATTTAGCCCAGTATCCTGATTCCAATAGTGACCTGCACTCTCATTCCATTTGTCTTGAAGCTCATCTGGAGAGTTTTAATAGTGATTTCTTCCCTCTAGATTCATCATCATCTTTCTGTTCTCTTGCCCTAATTAGGGACAGCTTGAAGGTTGGGGTTTTTTTGGGATGGACCTCTATAGCAGATGTCTGGAGAATGAATATAAGAAACAAGGCAAGCACAAAAATTCTCCTTTACTAGCTCCTGGCAACAGTACAGTGACCTTTTGAGCTTGAGGCTGTAACCAGACCATTTTGTTTAATAGTAACCAATGGACCTTTCTATCAGCATAAGGTATTTAATCAGTTTCTCTGGCATGAACTAGACTGCCTTCTCTTAATAAGGTAATTTAATTCTTTTTAAAGTATACAGAAAAGAAAGATGACCAGAATGACTGGTTAAGATGCAGGGCTGAGACTCGGAAAATCTGATTTCCTCTCTTTGTTCTTCTTCATGTGACTTTGAGCAAATCCATGAGGACGGGGAAGTTTTCAATAAAAATCAGACATTTGCCTCCCCTTTGCAAAAGGAAGATTTCCTGTTTCTTTTCACTGAGATTCAATTCGCCTTTAATAAGGAGAATAAAGCTTCCTTTTCAGTTCTAATTTAAACTGTAAGATTCTAAGAGCAGGGATCACCTTTATTGGGCATTCAGTAACTTATGCTAGCTTATGGAGGCCCGTGTTGGTGGCTACAATTTATAACAGTACTATTGATATTTAAAGCCTTGGGAGAGCCAAAATCAGCAGTCTACAACTCTTCAGAAAATATTTTATAGCTCCAAGATGGACATTTTTTAAGAAGTCCAGGAAATCAGAGAAACAAATGCCAATAAAAATCCTATGGAGTCTCACTCCCATAGACAAGTTTAACTCCCAGCTTCAACAGCTAGCATAAAGCAAGGAAAGAGGACTGACATTTGCTGCCTGTCTAGTTCAGTACATATGCCAGTTGTCATCAAGAAGCCATCACTCTTCTCCACATCTCCCACCTTGATAGTAAAGTCCCTCGTCCCACCTGCATTTGGTATAACAAGGAGGAGGCTATAAGATGAGTCTGCTTAGTGAGCAGATCCAATAGAGAACTGTTTTGTTTGGTTGGCTCTCCGCGGACTTGGACCACAATCACCAGGGATGGAGAAGGACTATACTTCGCTGGCAGCCTGCAGTTTCACTAGGTTAAGCATAGCGTGAAACTGCAGTCCTCAGCAAACACCTTCATGGTCACAGCTGCCAAAACTAGCAGTCTTCCCCTCTCTTCATTACCCTTGGCCATTAAATTCAATCACTACATGCTATTCCTATGTTTAGCCAGTTATACAGGCATGTGATGAATCAAATCAGAGACATGTGGCTTTTTCTTCCCCCCAGATGGATCAGTCCCTTGACCTGGTTCTTGGAGCTGCCACGCAACCACTGGTGCTACTGAAGGAAGGCAGCTGGTAGGGACAGAAATAAACAGGGAAATGATTCAATTCCTTTTTTTGGGGAGGGGGTAGGTGGTTGAGGCAATGTTGTTAACAAATGTGTTCAGACTTCATCTTCGGTTTATGCTACTTGGAGGTCAAGTAAAAAGAAAAAATAAAAGGTAAGAAATCACTGATATTGGGTTATAACATTTAGAGCTTCAAAAAGTGCCCAAGTGCTACTGACCTCTTCGGGAAATAGATACTTTGTCCTCTCCATGCATTTAGGTATGTTGTTTCAACAGTTTATCAGCAACAGGAAACATCTATTTATTTTATAATTAAATAAGATACAAAGGATATAAAACCTCACCTGATTAGTTCACAAGGGAACTCATTCATAGCATGCTTTACAGAGATTAAAACGCCTACTTGAGTTCACATATTGCTGCTTGATCATGTCTTGTGCATTTGTGTGGTGGCTCCTAATCATGATCCTTTCCCAGCTGAATCAGCAGTTTCTGCTATTCACACAATTGTGTTCTATTTTTTCTTACGCTTTTCATTTCAAGAGACAGGTGTTGCCCTTTTAAGGAAAAAAAAAAACTGGATAAGGTGAAAACCTCTCTGCATACCAGAAAAATGCACGACCTCTGTCAAATCCCAGCTTTGCACGTGCTCATAAGTACTATTTCAGCAGTGGGAGCAGCTAAGTACATTTTAGTTTTCCCAGTCTGCCATGTCCAGCCAGTTGGAAGTTGCCTCACTTGAGATGTGCTCATTCAAGATACTTCATCAAATGCGGTGTGCAAAGGACATTCAAAATAAGTTTATATGGCCTTAAATTGCACTACCTCTTCAATCTTCGCATGCCTCTAAGCTGAACATTAAAAAATGGAGAAACCCGAAGAACAGATACAAATTTTTGAAAAGCTCTATTTCTAGTCAACAAATTAATGGAGATTTAGACTAAAACGTGTGGTGGCTCCTAATCGCTACCCTTTCCCAGATAAATTAGCAGTTTCTGCTATTCACACGATTCTGTGTTCTGATTTGCTCCTGAAGGATGTTAAAAGTTCATACAGAAAAAAAAATTAGAAAGGATAGATCCTAGTTAATAATCAAAAAGACTGTATAATGCCCATTTCGTAAAAACATGGAAAAGTAGAGATTAGAAGCGTACGTAGTATATGATTTAAGACTTCATTACACCCTGAGAAATAGTACTCGGGTCTGATTGACCACCTGGGGGACTGAGGGGATGCAAATCATTTTTTCCGCATGTTTCACACAATTAATTACACAGGTCCTCAGTTCAATAAACCCAGTGTCTCTGAGTGAGTGTATCTATTGTTAGAGGTCTCAGTGTTTGTCTCATGGAGCCAGAATAAACCCTGAGCAAGCTTGCTGGAGCAAGCTGTTGCTAAACTATCAGTCACATACATTTCAACTTATTAATGAGTAAAGGTATTCATCCTTTCTTTTTGAAATTTTGATCTTTACTGTAACAGCAGGTATTATTTTCTGTAATTAACATGAAAGACAATTTCATCTGGCAGGGAAGATAATTTCTTGCCTACCTAATCATAGCTTACCTGTCCATAGGAATTTAGGGAGTGCCATAAATACACAACATTTCTGCATTTAAAAAAAATTAGAAGTTGCCTGGCAGATGTAGACAGTAAATATATTCACTTAAAACGTCAGTGATAATAGAGATTTGGATAAAAGAACACTTCAATTATTCCTGCTGAAATCAGAATGAAATTAAATTGAAACATCCTCCTATGCCTCTATCTCTTTACAATGGTGTAAGTTTGATTTAAATCATTTTCGTGATTGTTTTATTATGTCATTTTTACCATACAAAAATTAGAAACCTCACAAAATCCAAACTGGGTGGAATGAGTGGATAACAAGATCTTTTGATCTGGAGTCTGATATCCCCTCATTTATATGCAAAAATTAAGCCTCCTTTCAACATGAACCTGACATACAACACAGCTCTAACACTTTGTGTTTTAATTCCAGAGGCTTTCTTAAAGTGTTGGAAGAAAAGCATTTTTTTCATACTGAGGAATTAATTGAAAAATACTGCCAGAAAAAAAACAAAACAAAACAAAACAACCAACCAAAGGTAAGGGAGGATGGTGAAGAGAAACTACGACTATGTTTAACCTCTGTGTTTCCATCTCCTACCATTTAAGTTAGAATCACATCTGTGCAAAAACCTAAGTAGCACATCCTTCTGTCTTTGACTGATGTCAAAACAGAAATCCTCTGCCATTACCATTAGCCCTAGCATTTCACTATGGGATAAACAACTGTTCAAATACCACTCTCTGCTACAATCTCCCACCTTTTGCACCGCTGCCCTCTTAACTTGTTGCAAACCATCCTGTTCCACTCTCAGCTACTTTTGCTTGTAAAAAGCGATTTCCCACTGTGTCCAGCCTCCTTATACAGCCAAAGTCCCAGGCACTGCACTCACCTTCTGCAAAGCCTAGCTGAGATTCTGCTCTACCAATGTTGTCCATTTAATAGCCAGCCCAGCCTTAAATCGCGGGAGAGAACTATCTCCCTTTATGAAAACCTGCATGCTGGCCTAACAGTCTGTTTAAGAGGAGGAAAAATTTCCAACCTAGAAGTATCTGCAATGAGCTGGCAATTTTCACACATCAGGTGGAAGGTATAAAAGGACAAGAAGCATGTCTAAGATTTTGATGTACAACTTCCAAGTTGCTCTATATGAAAGTAAGCAGAGAACAGCAAGGATCAGTTTTAATTAGTCCCAGCGAGTCATTTAATTGTTGCTTATTTTGCAGGCTGCAAGACAGATAACAGAGTTCCTGCATGGCAATCTGATATAAAAATAGGAAAGTAAACTTATTCAAACGCACACAAACCCAGACATATTGCTAGTAAAATTTTTATTGGTGTTATGCAATATATTCCAAATGCATCTCAAATACTCATTACAAAAAAAAAAAAAATGAATACAGCAAATAAACATTTTTCCAATTAAGTGAAAGCTCTTTAAAAGTTTAGGCAATATACTCTAAAATTGGATTACATTCTGACGTTAACTAAAAGCGACTTTGTGGCGTTGCACATTTATCTCTTTAGTAACTTACATACAAAGTGCTGCCATTTGCAAATCAAAGTACATTTTTTGTGCTGCCGGCACTGCAAATTCAACATGGACTCTGAACACAAATTCAGCTGTTCTCAGGACTGCCTCTGGCACAGAACTCCTCCATGCCCTCAGCGATGCTTCACAGGCGAGAGAGCTGCTGTCTGCCAGCAGCGCTGCACCTTCACAGGTCCCACCTGCACGCTTCACGCTCGCTCTCTTCAGCATCACACGTGGTTCCCTCCTCTGCTGTAGAGATATGAGCAGCCTAGCACCCTTCCTCAAATACACGTACAAAGAGTTATTACTTGTACCTGCCGCTCTTCGGAGAAGGAGACAGGAACAGTTTCGTGAAGGGATCCAACCCATCACTGTGCAAGGCACTGCCAGAGAGATGCACAGTCTTGCTTTGCACCCATCTCTGCAGCCTGCTTGGATGCTGTTACACAGCTCACACATCACATGGACGGGGCTGACTTGAAGCCTGTAGCGATGTGAGGTACATGAGCAGATACAGTGGCCCACCAGGTAAGGTCTCCCTGACTCTTCTGGCCACCCCAACACTACCTGCTCTACCAGAGCAAGCACTGTGTGTGAACATCAAAATGGCATAAAACTACTCCAGACGGGAAACCCTGGAGCTTTGTGCCATTGCTGTGGATTAAATAGGCTCACAGGAGCGCCAAAGAGCAGCACAGCCAGTGCAAGAGAAGCGTAGATGGTGAAGCCACAGGAAGGGGAGAGGACAGAGCAGGAGCAAGGCTCTCACTCTGGGCAGCAGCAAAGCACCTGAGTGGCTCAGCTGCTCATGAAAGACCACTCAAAGACCGCTGAAATGAACGGGAAGCTCATTATAGTGGAAAGGAAAGATGGAAGGTAACTACATGGAAAAATATGAAAAAACACATTGCTTCAGCTAGGCTCTACAACATGGACTTTTCACACTAAGTTTGTGTGCTGAAATGCCAGTATATGTAAATGTATATGTAAAAAGACTTCAGTATAACATATGAGGAAGGCTGCACAGAGCCAGTCTTCGAAGCCTGCTACTTTGCCACTGTAGCGGCACTGTGGGGTGATGGCAGGAGTATCTTTCTTTCTTCCACAGTCATGAGCAAAGTTCAGCACTCTGGGAAGGGGGGGGGTGATATGCAAGGCAAGGCAATACCCTTCCTTCAGAGCCATTTTTCTGTCTATAATCATACTGTAATCTAGTTCATCTTCATCAAACATGATTGTGGGTATGGGGGGGAATCTAAGTCAATTTGTCTATCCCGCCCCTGCAAAATGGGTGTTGCTGGAATTCACAGAAGCTGCATCTGCACTACGTGCTACTTGCATCAATTTTAATTCATTTTTTTTAAAGCTATTTCTTGCACAAATTGCATGAATGATGGGATAGAAACGAATGGCTGCACACTGTCTTGCAAGGGCAGGTGATTTCGTCAACTCGGTCCGTTGGTGTGATTAACAAACAATCAATCAAAGTTCACCAATTTCATCTCAGTATTTAACCTGAAGATACTGTGAATGAGGTACTATATCTACCTTGAACTTGCTGTAATTTTAAACTGCTTCACTTTATCACAGCTCTTCATCTGAATGACTGGTGCCAGGAACTTGCCACTGTAGAATTAATAACATATTGACACTTTCAGCCCCTCAGTCTATCTTTGAAGTTTGAAAGCAATAACATGGAACAGAGTATTTTACTTGGAAGCAATGACAATTTGTCTAAGACCACAATTCTCCGAATGTAAACAAAACAGAAAGTACACATTTTGGCAGTAATAAATAGATTCAATTTGCTTGGGCAAGTGTTGAGGGCCAGATGATATTTCTGGCCTCTCTGCAAGGGCTCTAGGGCACAGAGGAATAATATCAAAGGATCTCCTTCTTCCACAATTAAAACTGGTGGGGATAGACTGCTGTGTCCCAAGGCAGGTGATGGGTAGATGGGGCCATGGGTCCAGCTCCCTCTTGGAAAATACTAGCCATGACCCAGGTTGTAGCATGATGCTGCTACCTCATACCAGGGGTGATTCCTTTCTCCCTCCGTGTGCCAGCATGAATGGAAGCCCCTGCACCCCAGAGAGGTCAGCACTACTCGTAGGAAGAAGAGCCCCAGAGCAGGACCACAGGAAAACCCAAGCAAGATTTGGAGGCGGCAGCAGTGAACTTCACACAGTGCCTGCTGCCGCTTGGTTACTGCAAAATACAGACTGCGTGTGCAGTTCCTTCCTTGCCACTGCCTTCAGTGGGGCTGCTTCCCCTTGCCAAATGGCCATTTTGACAGTTCTCATTGCAAAAATGAATGTAGGTTTTTACCTGGGTTTAAGCCAAGACACACTACGACCCACACAGAGTCTTCTGAGCAAGAATCCGTGGTGCTGCATATCTGAGTTTGCCTGCTCAGCTTGGGGTATCCCTTAAAGGAGGGACTGCTCAAGCTGCCCTGTCTTGGGTGAAACTGCAGGGCAAAGCCACCTGACTGCATCCAACCCTCCAGTGCCCATCCTATATTTTTCTCCAAAGGACAAAGTGTTCATTCCTACAGTTGACATAAATGACTGGTGGGGAGGTATCATGGGAGGCTTCAGCCCGCAGAGCCGTTGGTTATATCCCTAGTCCCTATACCTAGTCACATATGGCTGAACTCAGCTGCGCCCAGGGACAACAACAGGAGTAAGCCTTCACTGTCAACATCCTTACACTCAGGTTAAGCTTGTGCATAGACTAACTTTGGGATGCCACTACCTCAGGAGCCACCTAAGCAGAAATGTTTCACTATTAAAAGAAATCTTCAATCTATGCCCACTTTCTATGCCATCTTCTTTCACCTTCTTCTCCAAATCCCTCTGTCTCTTCCCCCAAATTACTTATCCCTATATCAATAATTTTAGTGCGTGCTTCACACATGGCTATAACTTGTCCAGTAGCTTTGCACTAGCAAGAACATAGCAGTAACAGGGACAACATGAAAAGCCAGAGGGACAGTACCCCTATCTTATAGCAATGCCCTACAAGAGTTGGCAACCACTGCTAATACAGCTTGAGCATCCCTCTGAAAGCAGTATCCAGTAAGTTTGATAATTCTTGCACAGCAATATACTTTTTTTCCTCATAATTTATTCATTGCAAAGTCTAATCCTGATGCTGATAAGTCAATATCCAATCAGTAGAAGAATATACTCATGTTTAAGGACAAGATTAAGAAAGCATGCCCAAGCCATTTCCTGCTTTGTCACAAATGATTCCAACACTGTTTTGTTTTATTTCTCCCTGGAAGCTAAATGTGAGAGTCTAATGTTTCAACCAGAGAAGTGTATTAAACATAGTCTTTTCTCTGTTGGTATTATTAGTCAAGGATGAATTTTATAGCTTAAAAACATGGATAAGCTGCATTAAAAATGAAATAATTGGTGGGACAAGGTCTGCTTTGCAAGGATAATGATAGAAAAAGGATGTATGGTTTTATTACAGTTGTCTCGTCCGTGACTGAAGCCTCTGTTAACCTAAACCACAATTAGAGCTACACTGAATGATGACAAAAATGCCTCTGGAGTGGTTTTGCACCTGGAGGACTGTCCTGAAAACCTTCTCTGCACTTTAACATATATGCTTTTTGGGGAGCTCAGTGGAATAAACCACCCACATATACACACGCTTTTGAAATCCTGCTATCCACCTGTAACCATCATTTGCAGCCCAAAAACTGTAGTGATAATGTCTGGGGCAGGAGGGAGAAAAGTGGCCTCAGTTAAAGAGTCAATGCCTTGGTTAGAAGGAAAGTAGCTGTTACACATAGTTCTCCCATTGGCATGACGTTCACAAAGAAAATGTCCTATCCTCCATCCAGCACAGTCCCCAGCATAAGCCATGCTGGAGTGATCTTCCCATCATTGCTCAAGTGTTTAGGTGATTCTTTACAAGTAGCTGCCCGAGTATAATGAAAAAATAGCACGAGGCAAGTATCTCAATGTTTTGATCAAGGAAGTTTCAAGGAGTCATTTATACACTTCAATCGAATGGACTTTCAGATTACAGAACCATCGCCAGCCCTTTGATCTGGTGTGCATCAGTTAATTACCTAACTCAAACAGCTGCTATTTCCCAGAGGAAAAGTGTGGGTTTATAACAGCCAGAAAAGAAGGAAGAAACAAATAGAACTAGGAGATCAGTAAAGAGACGGAAATAGTAGTGGGCGGTGAAACAGATACTATTAAGTACAGAGAGCATACAACATCAGGGAATAGCGTGCAAGACGTCAGAAAGGTCTTTGGAGGTCAGGCAGACGATGTTTCACTTACACTGTACAAAGCGAGCAAGCCCATCTCGAACAGAAGAACAGGATCAGCATTGCATGCATACAAAGTTTATTTCATCATCCTGATTCGACAGAGACGTGACAAGAGGAGAGCAACGACCAAACCAAAGATAACCTAAAGGATTATAAACTGTCCTAAGGGCTTGACAGGAAAAGAAAGAAGAAATACATATGTATACAGAAATCTTCAGCAAATGCCATCTTCATAAAAGAAGCAACACCGCTCTAGGAAACCACCTAAGGTATCTCACAGATCTTAGGTCATTTTGTAATTATCCATTGTCTTTGTCACTTGATCAGCATTTTGGCATCACCTGATATCGTCCAGAATTAGTTCCAAATGCAGCAGTATACTTTGCATAGATGTAGAATTACATTTTTACATTGAGATATCAGACAGTTAAGTACGATAAGGTTTATTACTGAGATTTTCTTATGAAAGTGTTTCAGGTTAAATATGGGATTTTCCAGGGTTCAGAGCCTGAAGCAGCACTCACTGAATAAAAATTTTTATTTCATACATGTTTAAAGTAAGTATCATGATTTCAGTGAAATATAACCCTTTCTTTAAAAAAGGGAAAATGTTGTAGTTAATTTTTTTTTTTAGAAACAAAATTGTTTCTAATTTAAGAACTGATTTCTGTTCTCCTTTACATGCACGTCAATTTGGAATTGCTTCTTATTTTAATGAAGAACCTTGGAGTTAATCTGGTCCTTAGAGTTTTACAAAGAATAAAACTGTTGATCTCTAGCAGTTATGTTTTAGCCGTAAGATTTTTTTTTCCACATTTTTAGCCAATTGCATTAAAATCCCACATCCTTTAGGAAAGTAGTTCCCTGAGCTGTTTGACACAGGTTTCACTAAATAGCAACAAACATTTAAAAGGTTAATTTGGGACCTTAGAAATTTATTACTATATAATTGCAGCTAACTAATGCTAAGAGAAGGGGAGGAATATTGCTATCTTGTTACTGAGCAGAAGACGACAATCATAAAATCAAGAGCAAGGTTTTTTGAGAGATAAACCTCCCATACCAAGAATGCGAGAGATAATTTATTCAGCTGGGTTATTCAAGCACAGACAGCCAGGTTCAAAATCCCAGTTCTGCTTCTAAGGTCTACAGCATGTTTTCCACACCCAGGAATTAAGCATTTGTTTTTATCACAGCAAATGAAATAAGACATGTAGTAAACAGTATGGTGCATGTGAGAGAGCTTCTAATCACAATGACTATAATTAAGTTACCATTTCTAATTAAAATTACAAGAAACCAAGAAGAAACAAGAACCTTTCTTTTAACAAACCCACACATCACACTGGGTGTGATATCATTAGAGTTTTTTAACTTGTGACTGGTTTTCAAAATCATATAAATAAGAACATGGACAATTGTTAGATTAGGCATTTAAAAAAAACATACTGGAAAGAAAAAAAAAGTCTTAAGGTTCAGAAACAGGTACTGGAGAAGAACTTTCCATGGACTAGGGACAACAATTAGAAGTACTTTCCTAAGCAACCAAGAGGTCCTTCTCAAGGAGCAAGCCCCCATTGGGCTTGACTGTCTTCTAAAGAAATCACCATCAATGTGCCTGTCTTAAAGAGCTTACATGTGGGAAGAGAGTGAGAGAGAAGGAGGAGAAAGAGAGAGTGATATAACAGGGAAAGGGCATAGCAATGATCAAGTTGACAGCTAAACAAGTCAGCACACCAGCAACCCATTGGTTTCATAGCATTACAACAGAGGAGGAGGTTTTAAGGATAGATCTGAGGGAAAACAAACACCGTCTCCCAAAATAGCTTTACAGATACTTATGGAGCACCATCACCAAATCAGGGCTGGAAGGAACAGAAGAGTGCTAACTTGAAAGATTTGCAAGGGAATCTTATATCTGGCATGTTAAAGACAGTAATCCATACGCCACTAGAAGGATTTTGGGAGCAAAGTGAAGCATCTTAAAATCAAATTAAAGGAATGAGTACCAATAGAAATAAGAAAAGTGGATGGCAAGAGATGTTACAACAAGTGACGAAAGCATTAATGGAAGAGACAAACAGAATTGCTAAGAGCGAAAGTAATTAATTTCGAGAGGAGGTAAGTGTCATAAGACACAGTAAGTTACTTTCCCTCTCACGAGAGAAGAAAAGATCCCTCTGCACCAAAAACCTAACAAGAGCATGCTAGAATGTGACCAATGACTGGAGTAATTCTCCCCAACACTTTGGAGCATCATCCATCCCTCAGGAAAAGGCTTGGAGTCTACAGAGTTTACAGACCATCCTAAACAGTGGTCTCAGGACTTCCCAGGGATCAGAAGGAAAGTGCCTGTCTGGGCTGAGGAGTTGCCTTGAGTGAACTGCTGTTTTACCTCAGTGTTTTATAAAGCGCCTGTCTGCGATGTTCCCTTGTAACTGCTGCTCTGGAAAGGGCTGCACAAGAGCTTACGCAGGTCTGTACTGAAAGAGCACCTCCTTCTTCTCTTAGGTAATGCTAAATGCCGCCTGCTTTCATTAATTCTCCTTCACTTGCTTATGTGGAGGGGCGCGCTGATAGCCAAAACAAAACCAAACAGAGGAGATGTCCATGGGCTAAAGAGAAGCTTTTCTGAGGTTGAGATTTAGAAAAACACACAGAGACGCTACAGACAGGTAAAGTTTAAATTAGTATCACAGCAAACACAGGTAGCAATGAAAAGAGAAGAAAACACTTAAACAGCATTAATTTTAGCTTGTAATAACACATAACATGTAAAGACAAAACCCCCTTCATAAAGACTTATGTCATTTCAGAGCTTGTGGGTAGCTACAGTTCAGTGTAGCTGGAGACTGAAAACCAATCCAACGTGAATTGCGTAACAAATGACTGCATAAAATCCATTCACCAGGCCTCAAAATCCAGGCACCAGTCCTAAAATTCAGCACAAAGCTGTATCCAGCCTGGTGAAACCACAGGCAGCTGCAGAAAGAAGCGCTCTGACCTTCCACCAGGCTCCTCCCTAACATTGGTGGCAACCATGCGACCGCAGCACAAGCTGGCACAGTCACCTGCCTGACAGAAGATTAATCTGCCAAAACAAGGTTTTCTATCTGATCAGTTGGCTAAACTGACTCAACTCTGCGCTCACGGATTGCTCAACCCAGTACAATATAAGCTGCAGAAACAGCTGAGATGGAAGAAGTGTGGGACTGCCCCCTCCTGAAGGCAGCCTCTACTCAAACCACATCATGCGCAAAGCCAAGCCGCATGCTGAGATATTCATAGGGGCTAGGGGGACAATAAGTCAATCTCTGCAACTATTTAATAACTGAGCTTTATCTCAAAGTAAGTATCATTTTCTTACTGCAACCATGACTGAGAGGCCTGCAGTCTAACAGCTGTTAGAAAGCAAAGGCTTCAGATCAATGAGCTCCTCAAATCTGAACTTGTTAAGAACACGGACTATTATCCGCTGGTATTCTTTCATGTGGGTACAAATGACACTGCACACTGGAACCTGGCCAGAATTAAGGAAGACTACAAGGCCCTGCAGGTGTGAGTGAAAAATGTCAGTGCGCAGGTCATCTTTTCCTCAATTTTACCAGTTAGAGGTAAGGGTGAAGCCAGGAGTAGAAGGATAATGAACATCAACTCCTGGCTATGTGGCTGGTGTCATCGTGAGGGCTTTGGTTTTTATGATAATGGGACATACTTCGGTGACTTTAATCTGTCAGGGAGGGATGGGTTCCATCTGTCTAGAACGGGCAAGGGGATCTTTGGCAATAGGCTGGCCAACATGGTGAGGTGGGCTTTAAACTGAATGACTCGGGGGGTGGGGTCCAAAATGCCAATAATCATGCCATTGCAATTGACT
>VZSC01007893.1:749252-782635 GCA_013398225.1 Steatornis caripensis
GAGGTTGTGGAGTCTCCTTCTCTGGAGATATTCAAAACCCGCCTGGATGCATTCCTGTGCAACCTGCTCTAGGCTAACCTGCTTTAGCAGGGGGGTTGGACTAGATGATCTCTAGAGGTCCCTTCCAACCCCTACCATTCTATGATTCTATGATTCTATGATAAATGCAAAGCAAATATATATTTCAACACAGAAGATTTGGCAGACTACATCTAAGAAATTAATTTCACTTTGGGAGCACGCTCCAATGCAGTAATGCACACTAATAGACCAGGTTAGCAAATTTAACTCAGTGTAACCAAGGGACCTGCCATGCCTTCAAAGACAAGGTATTTTCACCAGCTGCACATGTCTGAGTGTAGAGGAGACACCTGCAACGTCCAAAGAACACTGCCATACCACTCCAACAAGCGCTGATGGAAATCTTTCCAAAAGTATGGCTCTGTAGACTGGCCACAAATAACAAACCTCAAGGAATTCTCAAGGAAAAACATTAAACAGTTAAAAGTGCTTGACAACTTACTCATTAGAGCTGCAGAATAAAAGGCACACTAAACCAAGAGAGCAAAACCAGAAAAAAACAGACATAATTAGAAGAAATAGAATTAGAATTAGAATTTTTAGAATTAGGCCCAAATATATAAAAATCTCAAACTGGCAAAAATGAACAAGATTACAAATAAACCAAGCAAGACAGAAATCTTCATAGTTGATGTTACTTGTGAAATTATCACCTTAATTTTCATTTTTTTTTAACATCTGAGACGTGTATTTTTAAGGGACTTTTATTAACAGACACTAAAGGTGGTTTGAATCAGTTGCAAGGTTAATTACCTCTGATAAAAGGAATGGGGTGTATGAGAGAAGATAAATTTCAGTTATCAAACAGCAGAGATATTTCCATGAGCGAGAGGAGTGCAACCTGGATGAATGTAGTTGGCTGTAAAAGCAGACAAATCACTGTTCAAGATTTTTTTCTTGTACTATATCTAGTATAAGATACATTGGCCAACCAATAGGCCATTAAGCTATTTTGGATTTTCCTTATCAGCAGAATCTATCTTTGATTCAGGTACAAATCAAAGGCTTTCTTATTCATACCACTAAAGTACATCAGCACGGAAAAATATATACATGACTACAACGGGTCATTAAAATAGCACAGAAAAATCAATTCAGAAAGAAATTTGGATTTTGCAATACTATGTACCTCTGACAACTAGCAATGCATTAACTTAGTGAAAAAAATAAGTAAAAGAGTGATAAAGATCCCCAAAAGAAAAAGGCTTAGGAAAATATTAGAAACAAACAAAAATATATAGTCTAATTTAGTGTTCCATTTCTCTATCCCTTCTTCTTAGGTGTAAAGGGTCTGTTTCTGCCACTTGCCAAGCATGCTTCCCAAATGGAAAATGGCTGCCAACAGATGAAACATTGCAGCTGACAGCATGCAAGTTTGGGGGTTTTTTATTTATTTGCTTGAGGGAGTTATCACACAAGCATTTGCCTCTGGCAACCTATTCCGATGCACACTGTGATAATGTCTCATTTTGATACAGGGTGGCAAAATTTACGCACCGTTTACACAGGCGCTATCTCATGTTTTTCAAGGTCTGATCCTGGACATTACTTGAAAACATGGGTCCTTTTATTCCTTTTACTTTGGTTGTCAGTCACCATCATACATTTCTCTACTGCCAGCCCTGCCTCCACCTTCTCTAAATCTCATTACCGCATGTTCTCCGAAGGGAAAGAGCCATGGAACAACAACCTGCTCGTACTTGATTTATGCTGCTGTACACCTTTTCTTAAAACAATGTATTTCATTGGGGATCTTAGGTTTGCATGACACAGGAAGTCAATGACATGATTTGCAAATGAAGTAAATTATAAAGAGAACTTCAAATTAGCATATACAACACGGTACTCTCCCCTCTGTAGTAGAGGGGGATTAATTTTGTATTCTTGGAAGAGGTAGCTAGTGGCTTTTTTGAAATCTCCTACAGATGACAGCAGGATCATGCTGAAGTTTATCCTTTCCCAGATACCCTTCACATTTCTCCCCACTTCTCCATTATGCAGACAGCCCCTGTGCTTCAGCTGCAGGTTATCCACTACAGAGTCCCTCTAAGCATGTCCCCAAAGCAAAACTCCTCCAGCCTTGTCAGTCCTTCCCAGGGAACCAACACCAACATGCACGCTCACATGCCATCTACCCACTCTGTGAAATGTCTGAACATCATATATGTTGCCTACCAGAAGCATCCTTTACCACGAGCACTGAGTTCTAGAAGAGAACCAGCTCAAGTTTACATGTCCTGTAAAGCTCTTCTCCCATTCTCCTCCCCCCAGACTTCCTTCTCTAAAACATCAGCCTATCTATTAATACCCCACGTGATTTCAGACTCAAATGCCTACCCATGTCTGTTTTCCACTCCGTTCTAGGCTCTACACTTTGGAAGCAGAACTGTCACAGATTTACTTTGCAAATGATAACTTCCCTCAGCTCCATCATCAGGAGACAGTGTTCTTTTGAACCGAAAATAAGAATGTTTAAAAAAAAAAAAACAACTTTCTTTCAGCATTTCAGTGCATTTGGATTTTATTAGAGTATTTTTAAGCCATATTTTATTTTAATACTGAAGCACTGAGATATTGACTGCTCAGTGACACATGTATAAATAGCATTAGTGAATGCACCACAGAGCTCTGCAACTGCAAAAACATGGATAATAATTATGTTCTCTGCCCTTTATCAGTGTTTACCCATTTTAGCATATACTCTGATGGATATCCTTCATGGAGCACCAGGATAGTGAAAACTCCTACAGAGTCACTGGCTTCCTATTACTGCAATATTGCTGGAATCTGATGGAGTAGAGCCAATAACACTTTGAAACAAAAAATCTTCCTGGCAGCAACATGTAGAGATGGAGGGAAAGAACAAAATTCAAAAGCTATTCAAATGGCAGCATGCAAAATATGTCAGAAGTATCAATAAGACAAACAGACTCATGCGATAAAGAAGAAGAAAGAGTCCCCTGCATTTTATAGCTTCCTTCTGCCAGCTTCCAGTTTAGTGCACTGAGGTTTCTGGATTATGTAACCTCTTTAGTGGTTGTACTTTTGTAAAGAATTAAATATAAAAATGAATCACCGAATCAATATGGCTATTAACAACGATACTACAGGATACCAAAAAAGCTAGATCCACTAAAAAGAAAAATACCGAAGTAATTGCGCAAGCCTCAAAATTATCAAAGCACTAAGTTTCAGGGTTAATAACCTCTCAAATGAGGTTTTCGTATTTCACATTGTCAAGATTATGAAGGAAGATACACTTTCCTTCATATTTTTTAAGACTTTCTTTGCAGCAAGAACAGTCAAAGATAATTTTATCTTTAAACGAAACCTCAGATTCCAGAACCGAATTTTGTGGCAAAGGATGAAATTTGAAGATGTGCAATTCTGAAAAATAGAAGACTTGTACTAAATTATCTACTATGTTCATGCTAGGAAGCCAGCATTTCTTTCAAAGTCTCAGACACCTTTCTAGAAAAAACTATTTGCACATAGCTCTAATTATAAAATGATACCAGGTTTTATTAGGCACGTTTCTGATTTATGATAGGCATAAACTGTCCAAAGAAACTTATAAGCAGCTTTCCAATAAGAACTGATTCCATCTGTGTTTGTCCAGAAAGATACATACATTTACTCAAATCTCAGTCCAGATAGAGCTTTAGGACTGTGAAAATATGGATGCTTCTTAAGTTTCTACTTAACAGCATAGCCAAGAACCAGTGTTTAAAACAAAGCTCCAGCTATGACCTGCCAGAAAAAGTGAACTTTACTGCCTTCAATCAACTGTGGTCTGGAAAGCAACGCTTTCCAACATCTATCACCGTCAAATATTTAAATAAAAACACATTCTTCCTTTCTCAGATTTTCCTTCTTGCTATCCCTTATAAAGTGCAACGTCCCCTTTCCTTCTGGCCTTTCCTCATAAAGCCCATGGCCCTGCATGACAATGTGCTACTGATCTTCACAACAGGAGACTAAGCCATCACATGGGATGGGTGATCCCTCTAATTATAGTAAGGAAGACATATTTTTTAAGGCCAACCTTCTTGAAGAAATACATTTCTTCATAATTTCAGCAGATGTAATTCTATTGTGGTGCCAGCATAAAGTCAGAAATTAACACCTCCTTTTGCTCCTTACTTCATTTATGTCTTAATTATTACCCTGTAGGGAAACACGTGCTGAAGTCTTCATTTCTATGCTGGTCACTATAAGCCTTGAGTGGTAATAACCTATGCTCGAGCAGCTCTTGAAGAACTGCAGCCCATGGGAGGGACCCCATGCTGAAGCAGGGGAAGAGTGTGAGGAGGAAAAAGCAGCAGAGATGAAGCATTATGGACTGACCATAACCCCCATTCCCCATCCCCCTGCACCACTCAGGGGGTGGAAGTGGTAGAACAGTTGGGAATGAATTTGAGCCTGAGAAGAAGGAGGTGGGGGAAAGTGGTTTTAGTCCTGACATTCTTTTTCGTTCTCCTACTCTATTTTTAATGGGGAATATGGGGATAATAATAATGGGGGAAATAATCTTGCTTAAGTCAAGCCTTTTTTGCCCACAATGGTAATTGGTAAGTGATCTCCCCATCCTTATCTCAACCCATGAGCTTTTCATTTTCTTTCCCTGTTCTGTTGAGGCGGGGGAGTGAGAGAGCGGCTGGGTGGGGATCTGGCAGCCAGACAAGGTCAACCCCTCCCAATAGCAGGGAGTAAACCCCACCAATGGGAAGGACCCAAAGAAGCAATTCTATAGCACCGTGCCCCTTGCTCCAGCTCCAGCTCTCAGTGAGCAGGGAACATGAGCGCATGAGCCAAAACACTGCCTGTCTGATGGAGACCCTACTCCTGCCTCTGCCTTTACTACCTGAAAGAAAATCCAAACTCAAACTGTGAGAAGGGCTAAGGGACAGCACATTTCCAGTTTTGCGGTTTTCCATGTTCTCTTCATGTGGAGTTCACACTAACCAAGCTGTTTATTACCAACAAATAAATAACAGTTATGTCCCAAGGAGCAGTAAAGAAAGAATTTTCCAGGCAAACAAATACACACATTTTTCAGCAGGTGGAATACTTCACAACTGCAGAAGAGTAACATTTTTTAGCAGATACGTTGTTGCAAATCCTCAGTACTATCAGCAATGTTTTAGCTGTTTGGCGTTTTTTTTTAATATGAATATAGTGTTGTGAGGGGAATCTTGGGGACTATTTTAGGGAAAGGAAGGAATGGACATCTGAAGATCCTTGAAGTTGCAGGTCTTTAAATCCTCTTTATGATGGAAGATGGGATGAGTGACACTATCAGGTGGCAGAATGTTCGGTTTGAGAAAGTTATTTCAAACTGAGTCATATATCTTCTGGTCAAAAAGCTCCACTTCAAAGGGTGCTGGACTAACAGCATATCGGTTGCTGCATGCAGGGTTTTTTTCCATTGCTTTTTCCAGTGAAATATGACTATAGAGTAGCACAGGTGAGAGAGGACACACTCCCTTCTGTACCTGCTACCTTTGGCAACAACCAGTCAGTTTCCATCAAATTTGATAGAAAGTGGAAGTTGAAAAGCTACTAAGTTCCTACAGTGTTTTTGAAGGCAGCTATCAGAGCAGAGATGTTAAATTTGATCAGTACCAGAAAAGCTAAATGCTGAGTTTGGCTTTCGACACACAAAGAAGAATCCACTCATAACAGAGACGTTATAACAAGGACTAAATTGCCTATACTGACCATTCCAACCACACGCTTTAAAAGTTTCACCGGCACAGCATTCATGTTTGGATTGACCTCAGAAAGCTGGGGGACAGTTTCAAAAACTGAAAATATCAAGATGTCACTCAGCAATCCCTGGAGTATTTGGCCCACCTGACACAGCTTCGGTCTGCCCTGCAGAGAAAGTAAGCGGGTGTGTAAATGCAAAATGTAACATTACAAGTAATCTGTTTGAGGCATAACAGCATTTGCCATACTCATTCAAAACCAGAGACCATTTCCACGGAGAATACTACAGGACAAAAAAGACAAATCACCCTGCTGCATACCAAAACCTTCTCTGTCTCTGCATTAAAGAACTGGTGAAGGATGCAAGTGCAGGGATACGCACGCCAGGATGACCTACATGTATCCCCTCCTATAAATGTTTAAGTAAATACATGGTTTTCATCTCAATTCCAAACTCATAATGCATGCTGCCATATGAAGAGAGTCTCTTCTTCCATATAAAGTTGCAGCAGCTTATAAAAGGATTCCAAACGTGGTAATTTATGCCACTTTGTGCATTTGCTGACAGGAATACAATTCTACAATTTTAAATGATTTCCTGGGGTTGCTACTGCATATCACCTTATGAAACGGGGTGTTGGTATTAGTCCCTTGTGATGGGAGAGGGCATTAACACTAGTATATCAAATGTGTGGTGTCAACAAGTAAATCATCGGGAAGAGGTGATGAGCTGAAAATTGAACCTACCTTTCACTACGGCTGGAAGCCCGACAGGCTTGATGGTTACCATAGTAATCCTGTGGCAGTTTTGGATTTATTGCCTTGTACTGCACAGATATAAAGGTTCTTCAGCTACCTTCTGCACTGTTTCCAGAGCCAAGAGGAATGCTATGATAAATGTCCACTATCCAAAAGACATAGTCAAGGGGATATAATGCTGGAAAGCAGTGCTTTAAATGCAAATTACATGCTTTTTGCCCTTTTTAGAATATTAAAGAGCGATTTCAAAGGAATGAAAACAAAGAACTCTGACCTCTGACACCATGATTCTTTGCTGCACAGATCACAATTTTCTGTGGGACTGGCTACTGCATATTTAAGTAGCGTGAAACTGAAAATGAGGTAATAAATTCTACTAAAGATAGTCTGAGTAATGCATTGATTATGAAAATAAGCATACAATTGAGCAATTCCTGGAGCAGGCAGTCACGGGGTCTTGTTCAGGATATTTAGATCATTCTGTAACCATTAGAAATTAAATTATTTCATTATATCTAATTTACATCCCTTTACATTTTCAGTAACACAAAAGAATATTGCTACGTAGAATAAATGTGATGAACCATTAGTATTCCAATATTCACGCATTATGCCATAAAGAGTACACATTAATGTTACTCCATTGAATTAGATTTTAGTTTACATCCGTGATGAGCTTTAAAGGAGAACACTGATAATTTGCCTTTTATTACTACCCTAAATATTGCCTGCTACTCTGTTCAGCCATGTCTTGAAAAGAGAAAACTCCTAGTCTTGTTAGTAAACATCACAATTCATGAAATATTCCATTATATTTTACTGGATTGTTTGTGTTCATAATTCTCTTTGATTGCACAGCAATAAAAGACTGAGGAAACAGAGCCTATCTTTCTTCCCAAGTGCAGAAGCACCATGCACTAATTTGTGTATTAGCAATTCCCATGTGGATACTACGTTATTGATTCTGCCATCTAAATTCCACTGTTTGACAGGAAGGATATTGTGTGTAGGATTAATAAAATGATTTCCTCAAGCAATATTTTTTTAAAGCATTGGTTAGGTACTTTTACTTCAGGAAGCTTCTCACAAACGTACATTACGATGTGAAAACAAAATAATTCTGTGGTACAACATACTAAATACAAAGGAATACATGCTGTACAGCAACGATTCTGTAATATGCCTGTAGAGTTAAACATCAGGCTCAGAGGAAGATGAAAACCTTCGAGATGGTTGTTTCATGCAAAAGGACACAACACTTATCTGAAGTTTAACTGAATGCATTCTCTTGACACTGTAAGGTATGCTATCCCAAAGACAAACAACAGAAGAATCACCGTATGCTATTCTTAAAAACACCCATGAAGTCCAAATCTTGTGATCTTTGTACTGCAGAAACAGAGCTCCCTTCAAGTGTTTGCTTTTATAGACAAACTGAAAAGGCATTATCAAAAGAACTGTATCTTGCTTGTAGGAAAAATCACGGGGGGATTTTGACTGGCCTGTTGTATCACAGAAACACCAAGACACCCTTACTACGGTACGCCATAAGAGAAGGCTACACATGAGTAGATGCCATTTATTTTCATTAAATCTGGGCTGCCCATTCAGGCTGCTAGGCCTTCACGGACACTTCCCAAGAAATCACCACACCAGGAGAATCTTTTAGCTTTAATTCAAATGTATCCAGAAACAAATATGAATGGAAATGGAAGAACTTTTGTCCCACAAAAAAAGCAGGGGAACAAAGCAAGTATGATGAAATCTGTAAGAAAATATATGCATCCCTTCTCTGGCAGGCCTAGCTTGGCTGCAGCTAAAGCAGCCACTAAAAACGAAAGGTTTGTCAGGTCAGGCCACGGCTCCTGACTCCGTATGTTCCTTTCCCAACAGCATGCTTTTTAATGGCTTTATATGTGGACAACAGGACTGACTGAATGAGGTTCCGTATCCAGCGACACAGCGTCTGGCAGTGTCTCCAGGCCGCGGCGTGGCTGTGGACAGGACAGGGGTGTGGGCGCACCATCCCCCTGATGACTGTGGGAGCTGCGTGCTCGGCCGTGCGTGCGGCAGTCCCCATCCTGTCATTGACCGGAGCCAGGGCACTTGCTGAAGCTCGTGCCAGGGCTCCCCTGCTTCCTCTCCACATCCTTGGGTTTTCCACAGGTGGCAAAGCAGGTGCAGAAGGTGAACAAGACTGCATCTCAGTCTTTTTCTTACCTGTGGGATGCACGCAGTGACCACAGATCTGATCCTCACAGTTTACACATAGACCCAGAGGCATTACATCTACCAAGCTATAATACATTATCACAACAGCTGATTGTGCTTCTGTCGATTACTTGCCATGTAATGGGAGGGAGGTCCTTGCATCCTTCCTACCTGGCACCAGGCAAACCCATGGAGAATCTCATAGTCTCACCTGTGGTCCAAATTACTTCCCCTCTCTGTTTCAATATAGCAAAATATAAAACTACAGAGCTCATAGTCCTTTTTTTTTTCTTTTTACTGTATGTTATTACCTTTATAAAAAGCGTGTTGTATGGAAGGATCTAAAAGAGTTCCCTCAACACCAAAGGCTGGTTAATGCTCCACAGGAGTGACAGGTTCAATCTCACATCCTTTTTTCCTTGGGAACAAGTCTTAGAAAATTAATTTCTCAGTAGCTGACTGATAAGCACAGAATCAGGCCTTATTAGAACTGAAGGTTGGCATTAATAAAACATAAGTAGTAGAAACAGATCAAATATGTAAGATTCAACAGTTGGTAGTCAATGAATTCATGTTGCTCGTCAGACACCATTACATGCTGTTCTAATCACCCTCACCAGGAAACATTTCAATGCACTATATTTTAAGCCACAAAAATATTTATTTCTGTTGTCTATAAAAATTATTAACAAACATAAGTGCAACTATATGTTTCTTTTTCTCTTCTTACTTCTCCCAGCCAAACGCACTTCTATTCTGCAAAGGGCAGAAAGGGATCAGGGATCAATTCTCCTTATTGATTGTATACACCAGCCAATGCTGGGTCCTCTTCTCTTTGTGCAATGACAGCAACGTGACATTTCCAGGCAGCAATGCTTGTTGACATCACAAGTCATTTTAATGTCATTTTCTGTACCTCATTTATCAGCAGCCATTTAAATAATGAGGCTGTGAAGGAAAACAGAACTCAGTAGACTCCAGCCTTTGCCCATAATTTTGCCCACCCTTCACAGACTCAGGAAAACACAGCGCTAGGCTTGATGCAGAGCTTGCTACTGATCAGCAGTCTCATTGAAACATTGTTTATCACGTTGTAGACAATAAAAGTCATAATATTTTGCGCTGCAGATGCAATCACAAGATGCAATGTGAATTGAAATGAACCAACGGTAGGACACAGCCTTTGCCCTGCATCAGAAGCTATACAGAAACCATTAGCTTCTTCCACTGCAGAAAAAATGCTGAGGTAAGTGAAAAATGCTAGCTTGTGGATACAGTGCTGCTGACTAGTCAAAATATTTTGGTTAGCTTGGTACATGTCATTACTGACATCAGATGTGGCCAGTGAGAAGCTCTCGGTAATAATTTGCTGAGCAGCAAAATAACATCAATGTCCAGTTAAGATAAATCCTTATTTCATAATTGATAATCTTTTCTGGAGCTATGGCTCCCTGGCAGGAGAAGAGGTTGCTACTGAGGAAGGTGGCCCATGAAGCAAAGAGAAAGGCACAGGTATCTTCACACACATCTATCAAGAAGGACCTTTTGATCTCCTCTCGAAGGACTGTTCCTGCAGAAAGCTTTGAGATACGGAAAACGGCCATGGGACCCATCTCTTCTCCACCACAAGACGTGAAGAGTGCTCCAAAAGGAGAACAGAACAAAAAAATCTCATCCTGCCCAGCAACTTAGGGGTAAGTGGAAGAGGTGGAAAAAACAGTAATAAATGTATAAACACCAACAAGTCAATAAAAGTTGCTGGGCGAACAGTGACAGGCTGAGGTGTCACTTGCTGGTCTAACTGGCTCTTGACCCAGTACTTTGTTTCAACTTTAAAAAAAAGAAAAAGCAAGATCTGCTTACTGATTTAAAACTGAATGTACAGATAATTTCAGGAGTCAATATAAATAGAAGATCACTTATTTGCAAAACCATAGACAGGCACTGTCCAGCTCTGATAACTCGATGGAAAAATATATCTTACTGATGTTTTTAAGACTGTTAACTGAAAACTATATTGGTTCATTCACAGCTGT
The DNA here is from genome assembly GCA_013398225.1 of Steatornis caripensis. NCBI lineage: Eukaryota > Metazoa > Chordata > Aves > Caprimulgiformes > Steatornithidae > Steatornis > Steatornis caripensis. The sequence continues at coordinate 760,052 of VZSC01007893.1, forward strand.
TTGTTTCACCAGTGTACCTTAAGCTATTACTATCACTCCAGAGACAATAGAAATACTTGTTTGTTTCAAAATGTGACTCGACATAGACAGAGTCCTTCCCTGCCAGTCTTTCCTTCCTAGAAGTGAACTATGTGGACCTCATGTAAAAACGAGGCTACATGAACCTCACACAAAAACGGGGCTTTTGATCATACATAGAAGAACATTTAATGGCAAGGTGCTTTCCAGTTCACTCATTGTTCCAATGACAAGGGGAGGCTAAAAATGCCAAAACACATCAGTGGTTCATAAGCAGTTGCTGTAAGACACGAGCCAGGCAACTTCGTCTTCCCGGGCGAGTGGTGACGCAGGTGTACTCAGCAATATTTGTTGCAATGGGTTTTAGAGAGAGGTGGCAGTTTAGATTGGGAAACTAAGGTAGTAGGATTTGAGAAGCAATCGGCATATGAGCAGAGAGAACAAAATCATTTAGCGTTAGCCAACCTCTTGGATTAGTCATAATTGAACAAGTAAAATACCAGTCAAGTTCCAGAGCAATTTGCATGTTCACTTCTGGTTTAGGTGACGGCGATAGCTGTGATGGAGCAATAACGTTTGCAACTAGGAAGAGCACAAAAGGCAAGGTGCCTTCATTTCAGCTACTCTGCAGCTGGTGTGGGATCTTTGATCAGACTCAAAAGCCTTAACCTGTGCTTTTACGAGCTGAATCAGTATGTGGAGGATAAGAGGTGAGGGAATGAATGGGATACAACTAACTGGAAACCTGCTCAGTTCTGTCAGATTCTGAAAAGATTTCCTAGTAACAGGAGAGTTCAACTCATTCACATTCAAGCCCTGAAAGAGCCTATTTTTTCACAGCTTCTTAGCTGTTGTGGGAGAGCAGCCTGGAGGAGTGTTAGCACTTTCTTTGTTCCTAGGGCCTGAACTTAGCTGAATTTTCTCATGCAAACAGATTGAGGACTCACATCTTTTTCTTAGTGGTCACCTTTTTTTTTTCTTTTTATCTAGCATACCCTTTAACTGCCCTTTAACAACAAACAATTACATAAACATTAAAGAAAATATGCACTGCATGGCCTTTATGCAGTGCTTACCAGAAACCAAAGATTTGGTACAAATATTTCATTCAGTGTTCAGAATACTCAAGTACCTCATGATAACATAGATTCAATTGCAAAAAGCTTATTCTGGTACAACTGATTATTATGTGATCCAAAAAAGATGGAGTCAGCATTTTGGAACTTGGATTTTTTGGACTGCTTATGGCATCAAGATTACTCTAGAAGTCTTCAAAAGTCAGTTAGTTTATTGTCTGTTGATTTTAGCAGACTGTAATTTGGTCATATAGGAGAAAGAGAAGGTTTCCTGTTGTGGAAAATACATACTTTTTTTGGTTATGGCCTCAAATCACTATAGCGTGCAGTTCCTCCTGCTAATAATAAAGGCAGCATTTGATACGTGCAACATGATGCAGCAAGCATCCCATTGCTATTCTACCAAGACTGTAAACACTAAAACTGTTATCTGAGAAAGTCGAGAAATACTGAATACTTAAAATATATTACAGGAATAAAATGCACCCAGTTCCTCAAAGTGGGGAATTCATAAAATTCCCTCAAAATATTTGTAGGCAATTGTTATTTGTGAGGATAATTTGAACCAGGGTTAGCTTAATGCTACACAGGAAACCACAGTGAACTAAAAAAACAACTGAAGGGAGCAGTGATTCAGCTGAATAGTAAACTAATACACTGACCATCTGCACTCAAGGCATTGTGGTTAAATTCCTGATGCTGATGCTTGAGTTAGAAATCACAAGTGGGTGATATATGTGTATACAGAGACAGAAAATTTCTTGACTCTGGTATATCTAGACAGGGAGTAGGTACTTCGGGGCTGCCGGTCTGTGGGTTTGAAAGAGCAGGCGGCAATTATAATGATTTAGCGTTATGAAGCAGCCTTATTCCATTGGATTATGGCTTTCATTAGGATTTCCAAAGATTGTGATTGCTATTCCAGCTTCTCATTGCACATAAGCTTGTTCTCGAACACAAACTGCCTTGCCCCCTTCAGAAATGTCAACAGGAAAACATTTTACCCAACCAGCTCAGAGAAGTGTAATAAAGTAATATTATGCATGTCTCAGTATTTTAAAAAGAAACCTTAAGTCTTGCTTTGCAATAACACTCAGGGTATTTTAGGACAAGGTGTTAAAAGATGTTTGGAGTTACCTTAAAAGGGTTTGGGTCTTTTTGAGAGTTAGAGAGGAAACCATGTCCCCTAGAAATTACATTAAGAACTACCAAATATCAAGGCAGTAAACAAAAATAGTAAACAATAGAATTTGACTTACTGGTTAAGAATTGTGCCCATATGAAACATTATGCACACAAAAGTCCCCCTGAATGCTAGGGGATCAGTCATGCAATAACAAGTCATCTTCGGCACTTTCTTGTGCCATAACTCTTTAATGTCCACAGAACAAGAGAGCACAGACTGAGCACAGAGAAAAAAAGGCATTCTTTTCACGTTATTCCTGACCCTTGCTCTTTAATGTACCATCGGGTTTTTTAAACTTTATAGTGAAGAATAGTCGGCACTAATAATTTATGTCACGTTATTGATAGAGCAGATCAACTTCCAGTCACTTCATACAATGAGAACACCATGCTGTTAAAACCCCAGCAACATTTTCTATTGCTGATAATGAATAAAACCCCAAAAAAACTCATGGTGACATTCAACTCCAGATAATGCTAAACTATTTTTCGCAAGTGTTTTCTATCTATGCATATATACATGCTATGCACTTATTTTCCAAATCTTCAAAATAAGAATGCAAAACGGTGTCATCTGAACATCCCCTTCCCTTGCACCCTCAAATTTTAGGACAAGCTGGCAAAAGCCATCAGAAAACACAATGACTGTGAGCTACTGTTCCTTCTCTATCCCAAACAATAGATGTTACAAGAATAAAATAAAAGCTGATTTTGGCTTGTTAGAGCAACTGCTAAGCATCACACACCAGGCATGGAGTGCCTGGACTGCAAAGGATGCGCCCCGTTGTTATGGTAACTCGATGACAACTTTGGTGCACATGACTGGTGCTATCATCTCTGAGAACGAAATCCAGCTTGGCTGGGGATCTGCACTCTGCCCTGCCCCATCACACCACTGCTGGATGGGACCTGGCTGTCACTGCCCCAAAGTGAAGCCCGGGTTCGGCACAGGCAGGGCATTGCCACCCTCCCCTGGGTTTCTCATGCCCTTTCCACACTCCCAGATCTTGCAGAAGAACATGCTGCAGCTGCGTGCAGGGGCATTAATGAGTATGGTAGAAAGGACATGTGCATGACATCTCCAAGTCATCATCTCTGAAGATATCCATGACACATACAGGCATTTTGGCTGACCTGGATAGCTAGATGGAATCCCTCATCTTAAACAGAAAGAAAGAAGTGTAACACGCCTCCGCTTATGCAAAAAGATGCGGAAGGCATTTTCTTTCTACTAAAAATAGACGCCATTCGCTCTACCAAGTCTTTTGTCTCCTTGCCTGATACAATGAATAGTTGCTCCAGTCTATCCTCTGCCCACACAGGAACATTCCCCTTTCCTCCTGTGTCCCAGCTCCACCTCCCTCCCTTTCCCTCATCCCCTTCTTCATCTATTCATTCGATTGTTGCTGTTTTGGCGTCTTTGCTAGAGTTTGGACGGTACATTCCCTGGGACAAAGCAGTGCTGTGTCAAGGGCACCTGATGTGACCTCTTTGCTCCAGGTATTATGACAGACAACAGCCTGTAGCACTTAGTTCAGCATGCCTTAAGTAGAGAATATTTTACTCATACTGCTCCACTGCTTTGCCCCCTGCTTTTACCACAGCCACGTAGAGAGCTACAATGAAAGGTGAAACTGGGCCTTGTTTGATCTTGGCCAAGAGCACTTGCACGCCCTTCCTGGCAGGTTTCTAGGAAGATTGCCTTCGGAAACAGTTAGATTGCCCATAATCAGTGCGACTGCCTGGAACAGGAAAACCAGCTTCCCATTATATACCTGGAAGTGAGGTGCGGTACACAGGGACGCCCTGGGGAGGAGACAGTTAGAGAAGAGAGGGTCAGAGATAACCTGCGCTATCAGCAGTGGGGAGCACTGCTTACGCACACCCGAGGGCACACCTGCGTACCTGAACTAACTTTCAACCACTTAGCACCGGAGCTACCACTGAGACAGCTCTGCGCGGGCACAGGGATGTTTCCTTCACCCCCTGTTTCCTACAAAAGCTATGCTGGGGCAGAAGCCTTGCTGCAGGATGGTACCTGTTCCTCTCTGAAGGGCTCGGGTACAGTCCTGCAGCCGTTCAGAGCCAGTGTGGTGTTACTGGCTAACAAGTACCATTTTGGCACCACAGCCCTCGAGTTAACAGATGACTGCCTGAGTATTAGGTACAGCTGCAGCACCTGTTCTCATGATGTGAGATGTCCTCAGTAGAGAAAAGATGATGAGTGACTGTCAGATAGCATGGATAAGGATGGAGATTAAAGACATTTCATGCGAACTTCTGCTCTGAGGTATACTTTTTAATGTGATGTATTGGCCTTGCCTTTACTTGTGTGAGTAAAGGAAGAAATTCCTTGAAGGAAACGGGTAAGAGATAGGGTAATTATGAACACCGTGAGAGCTTTTTCTCCTAATACTACTTTTAGAAACCAAAAAAAACCCGCAGTTACTATAACCATAAAGACATTTTAGATACCTTGAACTTCTACATTACAGCAGAAGCACACACTGCACAAATGTACAGCAGTAAAAATACCTGCTTCTCACAGCATTACTTCTCTCATAGATTAGCTATAATAAAAAAGTGCTGAATTTTAGAGGAAAAAAATACATTGCACTGTAAGCCTGCTTCTTTAAGTGTGAAAATAGGTAGTATTTAAGAAGCTCAAAGTGACTTCGAGGCATGTGTCCCACTGACCTGGCACTGGGAGTGAGGCACTTGGAGCAGTTGTGCCCACCATCTTGTGCTGAGTTCCCTAAGGCTAAAGCAACAAATGTACAGAAGGCTAAGATCGGTTTACACGGACATTTACCCGTTACACTGTTTTTCCTAAGCCAATATTTTCTGAACTATGAGTAAATATATAGTAGAAGCATAGTATGAAATGTTGCAAAACCAAGTTGCGGTTGTGGCACAGTAAGTTAAAACTTGTATATCTTAAAAGTTCGTCTGAGGTAACCTGCTTAGAGCAACAACAGTTTCTGCCCACAGGTTACTCTGATCTCTGAGGTGGTTTTCCCTCTTTAATCTTCGTTTGCTAACACAGATACCACTGCTCTTAGCAGAACTTAAGTGATGACCCTTCAACTACCCAGTAGTTTACATGCATCTTTGTAAGAGCACAGAAACCTGGTATTTGAACGTGAGAGAGCATGCAAGTCTCAAGATAAACAAAAAAAAAATTGATAAAAATCAGAGATGGTTTCTTTCCTTTTTTTTTAGCAGAAAGATAGGAAATATGTCTATTTTAAGCATGTTTGGATTTGTATTATTTTAGTTAATAGCAGGAAGTTTAATTTTTTTAAATCAGCCTTCTTTCCAGAACAACACATGCTTATTACATTCCCCTGCATTTTTCAATTCCCGTGTTCTTTTCTATCCTAATGCTCCACCCTTTTCCCCTTCCCATTTCTTTCCTGCTATGAGAATTAAATTAATTTGGATCTCTCTGCTGAGGGAAGATTTACAGGGAAACCTTTGGTCTTCACAGCACACTGCAAGCAGGTCCAGGCTCACTCTTAACCTTTGCTGGTGGCTGAACCCATGCTTGAAGCATTCTCTATCTCTGACTCCCAGTTTCACTCAGGGCTCTAAGCGCAGCATCTTTGTTAAACCTGTGCATCCTGGCTGAAAATGGAAAGGTAGTCTCCAAAACAGGCCCTACTCTATTAAGAACAGGAGGATCAGGACCTCAAAATGTATTCAGAATTCAATGGAGTACCACTGGAGTGTATAGACCATCAGTGTGATGTGCTTGCTCCTGGCACTCCCTCCTCCCCAAAAGACATGCCGCAGCACACCATCTGCATGGAAGTTTTAGCAGCGGTTTTCACCTCCTGTGCAGGTTATGTCACTGGCATGCTGGCCTAAATCTGAAGTTATATGAAACTAGAAGGGATTAGCAGCTTCTGTTTCATCAACTACATTACTTTTAACTGCCTTGAAGGATTCATTTTTCTTCACTCCAGCAACCTTTGGCAGCAATCAGCAGTTCAAACACCAGTACTCCCACACGTAGCAGCTCTTTTCACAGTCACATACCATTTACTGAAAGCTCCGTAACAAACAAAACCATGCTCATTCAGTTAGCTTTTCAGATGCATCTATTTAAATTCCAACTCTGATAAAATTAAAAGTAAGTATACTTCTGAGAGGCAAGAAAATGCTTCATCGTCACCAGGAATGGGCATTAAATTCTTGTCTATGTTCTACAAACAGCATAATCAAAGTTCAATAGAGAATATGCAAAGATTGCAAATCTATAGCAGACATAGAAATTTACATAAATAACAGATAGGAATATCTGATGTTTACAGAAATAAAACTGCATGCTATGCAAACAGCGTAAAGTCTATAACACTAAACAACATTTCATTATGCTGACTTTCCAACCCAAAGCTCTTCGTAGGTGAATATGTAAGACACATTTCACTCCTGTAATGCAAGGGAAAACATCTATAGAAAAATATATATATTGTTATGCTACACTGTTTAAATAAATTTGGACTAACGATTGGAGGAAAATGGAGACTGTTTCCCCCCCAAGACCTTTAGGATTACAATTTCACAGCTACAAAAGAGACTTGTACAACTGAATGGGGACTCAGTGCCCAAAGATCTTAAAGAGCCTTGAAAAAATCTTATTCATAATCTCTCACACGGAGAAGCGGGAATTTGAGGTTTTAAAAGTCTTGTGTAAAATATCGACATCAAGTAAATAGAATCATAGAATCATTTAGGTTGGAAAAGACCTCTAAGATCATCGAGACCAACTGTAAACCTAACACTGCCAAGCCCACCACTAAACCGTGTCCCTCAGCACCACATCTCTTTTAAATACCTCCAGGGATGGCGACTAAACCACTTGCCCAGGCAGCCTGAGTTACTACTCTGAGTTAAAACATGCAATATAGTAATGCCGTCAGTGAAGTAGTACTCAATCGGAATAATTTACCCTAAAGCTAGCCTGTCTCAATGCATCACCAGAGGTTTATAAGCCAAATCCTGCTCTTGCAGGCTCGCATGGCTCCCGCTGGGAATCAAGAGGACCCTGCACTTGCAGCAGAGGCAGAATTTTGTCCAACTCTCATTGTTTGGGGTTTTTTTAAGGATAAAAGACTGGTTTCACAAATACCTTGAAGACACTGACATCGTGTCACATTAAAAATACTGTCAGCACTCACTCAAAAATATTAATTGGGAAGGGAACCTGGATAAGCCAGCACACAAACTCCAGGGGTATTTTTTTAAAAAAATAAAAAACCCACAAACCAAACCTCCCCAAAAAGCAAGGAGAACTAATATCTCACACATAGCCAAACACATTGTGCTCGACAAGGTCACCCTCCTAATTCAGAGAATTCAGTTAATCCTCTGGATGAATGCAGCATGTGTTGCACTCCCAACGAAACTGCACAGGCTCCAAATAAGAGGCCATCAACTACTCCTATAAATGCAGTAAAATGGCTGGGACTCTGAATAACATCTTTTGATTTTCCCCTTTCCAATAAACAACCAAAACAATGAGAAGTGTTTCACTGAAGGTGTGCATTGTTTAAAAGGCCAAAAGGTGCTTTTCCTTCTAAATTCTAAAACCATTAATCAAGCACGAAATAAACAACATGTGCAAGTCAAAGGTTAATATCCTACAGTCTTTAATATGCGATTACCACCCACTTCTTTTCCATTAACAGCATCACCTCCTCCCTGCCTTTCAACATGCCACCAAACTATTCTTGCCTTGTGTCCCACTGATTCCCACAACTGAAAAGTAGTAATTATTTTTCACTTAATCTTCAGAAAACTGCTCCACCAAAAACAGGCTTTGCCTTCTGTTTCAATGTCTGAAGGGAATGACCACTAGAGAGAAGCAATTGTTTCATTTCTGCTCTAAAGAGTTTGCCCAGGTTTTGTTTGGTTTTTTAAGGATGAAAAGACTAGCTTCACTAGTACCTTGAAGACACTGACATCACATCACGATAAAAATACCGTGAGCAAGAGGATAATCAAGCGCTATGGAGCATATTTTGATTTTAGAGATAATGGCATTAGTCCAAGATAGATTTACATGATTTAAATAATGCGACTGTAGACATTCATTGGTGCTTTTGAGCACAGAGCACGACTCTAATTATATCTGAACAATTAATCTTTATAATAGTGCTGTTTAGAATGTTTCTTTGAGCAGGTATATTCTTAATAATTGGGAAATTAATTAAAATTACTATCTAAAAGGGTGTCAGAAGTCTTCAGTAAAAAAAAATATATTGGACTGGTGTGGACACAGCACAAAATAGTCCCTCTGCAAATGTGTGTTCTATAATATTGAAAAAATAAAGCAAAGCAAAGAGAGTGAAGCAGCCATTGTTCCTGCATCTTCTCTATGTACCTAGAAACTATGGAGCAATATTTGAAAAGTTTCAAAAGCATTGCCATACCAACAGGAAAAAGGGTAACAATTTAACTTAGAATTTGTTCCTCTGTTCTTTGCTGCAAGGTGGAATGAACCTACTGATATAATACACCTTCTTCATTTCTCAGGTTGACTTGTTTTTTTTTAATTCTGACTAAACTAAATTCATAATGCAATGCAATTCTCTAGCATTATTACTGATATTTACAGAAGGAAGATTCTTCCCAAGTCATCTTTTCAGCAGTGAAAACACAGGCTGCTGTGTTTACTCAGAAAATATTTCTCAAATTCCATTAAGTGATCAAGTTAGAGAAGAGAAACAAACTACAAGTGCGATCCAACCACCTATGTAGCTCAGCCAGCAATACCTCTGACCTCTGGAGCACCAAGGTTGCCTGGACAAACCGAGCCTGCATGTTCCTCACTAGGTTTAATTCCACTCTTCTGAAAATGCACTTTGCTGAAGAAGAAAACCAGAAGAATTTATAACTGCTATTGAAGACAAGCAACTTACACCAAACTTATTTGATTTTAGCAGCTAGATATCAGTCGATCTGACTTCTGACTGTTTCCAGGAAAGCATCCTGGTGAATACTCTCAGATGACAAGTCATGTTCATGATTACAGATAAGCCTACGATATGCAAGTCCAGAAATGTTTCCTTAGTGCTTCTGGACTTATTTAACCACTGTACTAGTAACAGCTGTTAACCTTATTGATAAAATCCTTCCTGTGGTGGAGTTACTCTGCATTACCCCAGATGGGAAGGCACTGCACTTTCAGTGGTATTTGTCCAGCAAATGTACATTTATGATTACTTCGGTCAACTCCAGAAGTCTTTAGAGATGTCTGCGGAGGCTGGTTTTATGACACATGGCAAAAAAGTTGCACGTTCTGGTGCTCTGCAAACAGATTTCTGCTGCTTAAACTCCAGGGCCTCTGTAACTGCTATTTGCTCTCCTGCATACTTCAGGCAATGGGCCGTAGGGCACAGACAGGATTTTCACATGTCAGAGACAAGGAAAATCTATTTCAGGCTCTCAAAGTGGAAAGTGGTGGTACGGGTCACTGAACACTATTGGTGATTTCATCTCACAGGAGCCGTGAATGAGAGGGCTGGGTAGAAGGACGACAACGCATCAAGCAGTAAAATGCTGGAAATGTCTCTTGTGTGCTCCTCAGGACAGCATGGACACACCTGGAGCTGCTACACACATGTGCAGCTAGGGATGGGCGTTCACTTTTTTTAAAACAAACACCACGTCATTTGACAATTTCTGAAAGTGAGTTTTAAAAAAAGAATACAAAGAAATACCTCGGGCACTTTTAACCTTGCCTTACTCACTGCTTCCAAAAACTCCTTTTTTGTGTTTCTATCTCTTCTTCTTCTTCTTAAGAAGTGCCACAAATTTTCAGAAAATTAACTTGAGGATCCACGGTACTAACTTCAGCAGCAGTGCATATATACTTTAAACAACTGCCTTAACAACAGGCTAACCTTGACCTATGCAGTATTTGGTGGCATATATTGAAAATCCTGTATATCAGTGCAATGATGAAACAGCAGTGAGTAACCTGTATGCCTAACACCAGGCTTCATTCGGTCTTACTTCAAGTGTAACTCACACTGGGGCTATACAGAAACTGCCAGGTAGTTCGGATCCTGCAAGAGAATGGAACTGATCTAAGAGATGATGCTGAGACCGTCGTTATGTCAGTCTAGGACCACTCCCGTCTGTAACACCCAGTGTGTTGGACGTCTGGAAGCCACCTCCATCTTCCTCCTGACAAAAACCTTACTTGGCCCATTCACTCTGCAAGAAGGAGACACTGGTTCTGTGGTTCACTGTGTGAAGATCACAATGTACATGCTGAAGCATCAGAAAAGTTGTCTGCTTCTGACTTAACACATTGCTTGCTGTCCAAATATCCAAGAATCTTTGCCACTTAATGGCTGGAATAAATCAGGATTTGACTTGCATGCATTGACTGATCATCATAAAATTAAAGCGTTTGGAACTCAGTGCCTCAAAACCTCTGCATGAAAAACTGATCTGATATTACTACAGAGAGCTGCAGTTTGAAAATGGACGGAACGTGTGATGGGACTGGAAGTAATCTGCAGGTAAATCTTAGCTATATTCAGGTCACGAACTCAACTCCCTTGTTACTTATGAGCCTGAAATTTATTTAACATAAAGAAAGAAAATGTGAGAGGGAAGGAAATGAATTATCCTATTTTAACATCATTGAATTACGTGCCATGAAGATACTGCACTGAAGTTTTAATCAGCCTGAACAGAGGCTAGGTAGGTTAGGGTGGAGCAAATCTGACAACAACACCCTGTAGCTGTATCATAAGCGATGTTTTAAAAGATGCTTGTAAGTTTGTACACTTGGGAATTTCACGGGCCCACACCTGGTCTAAAGCTGACCTTTAATCATGTCATTAATGCTAGCAAATTCTTGCAATGAGCCTTAGTAACTAGGGAAACTGATTTTACTTTACTCTTCAGAAGTCTCACATTAAAGGGCTCTGTATAATCCTGCTAACACAGAGAAAAAGAAAATTTCAGAGCGCAGCATATGGGGCCAAATATTTCTTTTTCTTATCCACATATTTACTCTATTGGCTTTAACATTATGAAATACGACACAGTTCAAAGAATGTAGGAAAATATGGGACTAATTATGTTGATACTACCACAAATACGTGAATGAAGTTAATTCCTTCACAGAGTAGACAATGCCAGAAGGACTCCAGTCATTCAGGAATAAACTGACCAAGGACTACGTAAGAGATGCTGTACTATTGCTGCCACTGCACTCGGTTTCAAGTCCCCAAACCACTTAGATACCAAATTTCAGGGGGGAGAAGAATCAAGTTAAACAATAGCAATGATAAAATTCACAGTAGGACTGAATTCAAATCATCCTGACTCTAAAAATCAGCCCATACTAAGACTGTAGTTGGCTTTTTCCATTCTCCACCCTATGGTGGGGACGATGTTTTGAAACAGCAGGTGCCTGTAGCATAGAACAGAAAAAAATTCTTAGGAAACGTAGGCTTACATCTGCCTCAGAGAGCTGGCTTATAGTCTAGGCAAGGAGAGTCTGGAAATTTTGCTTATTTTAGCCTACTACGACTATAATCATAAACAAAATATTTTGAAGGACTGCCTGGAGAAATTCATTCTCTCTGGAGTCTACCAGTGGTCAATTCAGAGGTGACTAATATCTAAACTGGAAACTACTATGAAACTTAATGTGTGCAACTGAATCCAAGGATTTGAGATCAATATTTTTTGTTATTTCCAAAGGCTTCTTTCAGATTCCTTTCTCTTAAAAAAATAAACAGACTTCTCATGGTGATAAACTCAATAGAAGCGACCAGACTAGCAGTATGCCTGGCAGAATCACTAGCATTTAATCCTTGTAGTTGTAAAAGTGGCCAGTTTAACCTGAATCAGCAAAGCACTGTCTTCTCCAGTCTGGCAATAGATAATAATGACAATAGCTTCAAGAGACTAATTTGGCTCTTTCCCTTATTTCACTGGGTTCTTGACTCTGAAAGAGGTTGATAAAACACAAATTCAAAGCTGCTCACTACTTTGCTGCCCAACATTTAAATCATCAGTCAGCCAATGTTGTATCCAGTATGGCTGCCTACCTTTCTAAGACAGGTTACAAACAATTAAGAAAAAATGAAAAAGCAAACCAAAGAGATGCCCAAAACGGCCACAGAGTTTGATAGTGTTTGCCAGGATTTCCCAGGTAGTCAGCCAGAAGTCCCCAAAAGAGTTACTTGACATCCACAAGATAACATAAGGAACTTTGTTTCCTACCCATAATAATTTGCATCGAGTATATTTGCACTATACTATACAAGAAAAAGACATGTGATGGTATGGATCCACAAAGATGTCTTACAAAAGAGATATTTATAAATTCTGTCAAAAAATGAAAATACAAATCAAATGTATTCAAGCATACTCTTACATCAAACTACACAAAATGAATAGCAAGGGAATGGATTAGTAAACCGCAAGGATCCTTAATTGATTCCTCTATGGATGAGATCACAGAAAATTATCTTACAGACAATCTACTGTAAATGAGAGAAATTTATGTTTGGTTTCTAATGTAGCCTACCTTTCAAAAACAAATAACAGAGCTTTAGTCAGAACTGACTCAGTGTTAAAGTCAGTGTTTAAAAACTGACTCCTGCTGAAAATGAGCAGCTACAGAGATGTAACAAAATGACCACAAGGACACAAGCATCATTTAAACTGCACTGCAGAAAACGTGGATTTAAATATCATCAGTACGCAGCTAGCTAAACTAACAGCACATCTATGTTAAGCTCAAGCTATCACTTGCATCTCTTTTAGCGCCACTATCGCGTTCAAGACTTTCACAACACTTTGCCATTTACCAGCAAAATCTAGTCCAGGAATGAGTGATGCAGACTGTCATTTCGCCTTCATCCGTTCATTAATAAAATGTGATAGAAAACTACATGAATCAAAGAGCATGTACATCTCTCGTACTACGCCTATAGTAAGTCAAGTTACAGAAGTCTTTTCATCCAACTCCTTTTAGCTACTTATTAAAAACTCACTGAAATATCTTTTCAGTTCAGCACGTGCCAAAAAGAAGCACTTCGCAGTTTGTGTAGTAAAGTCTGGTTCTCTCTTGTCTCTATACTAGAGTAAGAGGAAGGTTAGGCTGGAGGTAGATCATGTAACCCAAAGAAAGATGGTCCAGAGCACTGCTGCTCCTTCATATAGGCAGAAGTGCTGTGAGGCAAGTGAGGTTACTCAGGTGGAAGCAATGTCCATAAAATTATATATGCCAGTGGAATGTGTTATCAGTCCTTAACTCTTGACAAAGAAACCATGAGCTCGGCCTTGAATGAGAAAATGAAAATTTTTATCAAGAAACAAATAATTTTCCTGCTCTATCTCCACTTCTTCTAAACAAAAAATATCTAAGTAAAATATTTTGATCTTCCAATGCTCCAATCACCCTATTAGGTTTTTCTTTTCTCGGCAGTGTTGAAATGTAAATAAGTTTTCAAAAATTCAAAGGGATATTTCACTGTTCAGAATCAGGGGAGATTTACTTAATCGGCCTAGCTTCAACCGCATTCACATCTGCTGACAAGGTCTTAGTTTCTGCTGCCTTTGCTGCTTGTCCTTTCTCCTTTTAGAAGAACTTTTCTAACTTTAGGAAAGATGGCATTTTCTGGACAAAAGCAAGAAAGGGGGGAAAAACATTTTGTTATTTTGTTCTGTGAAACCCATTTGCAGAACTTTGACAGATAAGAAGAAAAAGAAGGAGCCCCCAGAGCAAATACAGGCAGCAAATGGAAATTTTGGAAATTTCAGAGAATCTAGAGTTGCGACTTAGAATGTAGTGCCGTGACTCCCTGCTGCCATCTCATCAACATGCAGGCATGGAAGATGTACTTATGTTCAAAGAGCATCAAACAGGCAACAATGGTGGTGAAAGAGGATGGGACTGGAGTTAAAACTAAAGGTTATTAAACATTTTAGAAACATAGTATCATAGAATAGCTTGGGTTGGAAGGGACCCTTAAAGGTCATCTAGTCCGACCCCCCGGCAATGAGCCGGGACATCTTCAACTAGATCATGTTGCTCAGAGCCCCATCCAACCTGACCTTGAATGTTTCCAGGGATGGGGCATCTACCACCTCTCTGAGCAACCTATTCCAATGTTTTACCATCCCCATTGTAAAAATTTTCTTCTTTATGTCCACTCTAAATCTACACTCTTTTAGTTTAAACCCATTACCCCTTGTCCTGTTGCAACAGTCCCTACTAAAATGTCTGTCCCAATCTTTCTTATAAGGCCCCTTTAAGTATTGAAAGGTGGCAATAAGGTCTCCTCAGTGCCGCCTCTTCTCCAGGCTGAACAACCCCAACTCTCTGAGCCTTTCCTCATAGGAGAGATGCTCCATCACTCTGATCATTTTTGTGACCCTCCTCTGGACCCAGTCCAAAAGGACCATGCCTTTCCTTTACAGGGGACTCCAGAACTGGACGCAGCACTCCAGGTCCAGAGCAGAGTAGAGGGGCAGAATCACCACCCTTGACCTGATGGCCATGCTTCTTTTGATGCAGCCCAGGGTATGGTTGGCTTTCTGGGCTGTGAGCACACATTGCCGCTCACGTCCAGCTTTTCATCTGCCAGTACCCCCAAGTCCTTCTCCACAGGGCTGCTCTCTATCCCTTCATCCCCCATCCCTTGATCCATGCGCACGACTTCGCACTTATGCTTCTTGAACCTCATGAGGTTCACATGGGCCCACTTCTCAAGCTTGTCCAGGTCCCTCTGGATGGCATCTCGTCCCTCAGGTGTGTCAACTGCACCACTCAGCTTGGGTGTCACCTGCGAACTTGCTGAGGGTGCGCTCGATCCCACTATGTCATTGACAAAGATATCAACAGTACTGGTCTCAATATAGAACCCTAAGGGACACTACTCGCCACTGATCTCCATCTGGACATTGAGCTGTTGACCACCGCACTCTGGATGCGACCATCCAACCAATTCCTCATCCACCAAACAGTCCATTCATCAAATCCGTATCTCTATAGTTTGGAGAGAAGGATGTTGTGGGAGACTGTGCCAAAGGCCTTACAGAAGTCCAGACACGGGACACCCATAGCTCTTCCCTTGTCCACTGATGTAGTCACTCCATCATAGAAGGCCACTAGGTTGGTCAGGCAAGACTTGCCTTTAGTGAAGCGATGCTGGCTGTCTCAAATCACCTCCCTGTCCTCCATGTTCCTTAACATAGCCTCTAGAAGGATTAGTGTTGGGCAGAGGGATGAAGGAAAAAAGTTAAACAGCCACTGCTTTTATTTCAAAGTCATTCATGATCTGGGCACTGTATTCTGCAAATAATCAAAATTTCAGCAAGGTGGTTTTAAACTGCTATCTGACCGCTTGGGACTGTATATTTCTACCCAGCTGTCCAGCTTGAAACCTGTTTATCAATGCACAGCTTCTTTGCCTCATTGCTGAAATCATCTCCAATGCACTGCCAAAATGATGACAATTTTGTGAGAGTCTATGAAGGTTTGCCCTCATTACCTCTGCATCACGGTGACACAGAACTACCAAACTGCTTTGATACTCAAGAGAAAGGACTACAGGTTACACAGTGTTTTCTAGCAACAGAATAAAAACAAGTTCCTCTCAGACCCTCCAAAGTAATGGCCTAGTTCACTTATTACTGCTCCAGAATGAGTTACTATTAGGTATTTTTTTCATTAAAATTGGTCCCCCTCCTCTCTTCATAAGCAGCCTGCATCCCAAAACAAGCACTTTGAAAATGCACTGTGCATGGGTGCTGATGCGGTACGCTCCAGTTTCTTTCACTTTTACTCAGTCCTACTGTGGGAACTCCTACACGCAAAGTTACTCCCTTCTTATATTTTTTAGAATTATATTTTTCAGCTTCCTCAGAGGTATCTTAAAGAAATCATTCCCCAAAACATATGAGCTCTACAGGACTTTGTATCTGTGACGTGGAGATAAAGCTTTAAAATTAAATAATAGCGATTTTACTGGAGTCTTATATTGCCTAATGGTTTGTAGCATAACTCGGTGCCTTATGCATATTGAAATGCTTTTAAATATCTAAAGCAATTCTCCAGTATATGTTCCAAGATATATTGACTCTTGCTTTAACTGTTTTGGCAGTTTGGATGACTAATCAGCTTTGTCTGTTGCCAAGTTAAGACTTTCTGTAAGGATATTTGGATTTGCTACTTCCAGGAGAGCGATGCTGCATGAATTTGCAGTGTCCTTAAATAGATCATAGCAACCCTTATCTTCTTAGGTTCTTCTGCAAATTTCATCAGCTGTTCCTTCAACAATTTTTAACTGCCAGTATGTCAAGGTTATTTTAAACATTTCCAATTTAACGTATTTTCCCCTGCTTTACTAATTTTTATGGCTTAATAACAACAGATTAGGACATAGTCCAAAGACCAAGGACCAAAGTTTTACAGTCCAGCTAGAGTTTTACTATAAAACCTGTTCATCTGCAGTAAGCAGAATTTTTCATGATGAACTATTAGACAATTCTGTTTTCAACATACTCTTCCAAATTGCCATGTTACCTAGGATTGGTTTTCCGACTAACTTGACATTACATAAAATGGAGGCAGACATGGATGCCTATTTAAAAGCCAGGTGGAACTGAGCCTACTAGCTGAAAAAAGCTAGATGTTACACACACGCTTGAGAAAAAGTAACATTTCACTGTATTAGGGCATTGGCATCATTGTGAAATATAGCCAAATATGAGCAAAACAGAACCCTCAAAACAGTAACTACTCCTGAAAAAGGTAATTGCACCATAATTTCAGATTTGTAACTGTAAACTTGATTAATGCTTCATTTACAGATTGTACCATCTTCCTTGGGGAAGGTATTTCTTCCCAAACCTAAAATGGTGATTTGCCCTAGTCTTCAGCAAACCACCTTGTTTCAAACAGCATCCATTATCTTGCCAATGAAAATGTCAATAGCACAGAGAGAAGCAGCGCATTTATCTAATATTTCCTCACAGAAGAAGGTATATCTGTAATAAATCTAACATGAAAAATATCTCGTGTTGTTTTTATGACATGTAAACACATTTGATACATTTTCCCTCTAAAGCAAGTTATTTAGAACACTGCAGGATATCCCTCTTAAAAGGACTCTAGGATTACGTCTTCTTTCTTTATGAGCATGGTTCTGAATAACCAAAAAATCTGAAGTTTTCTATTTGTCACTGACAGAAGATTCATTAAAATCTGGTGAAACAACTGCTTCTATTTCTGTCAGCTCTCAGTCAAGCATTCTTATAATCTTTAATAGCTCTTAGGCTTTTTTTAACTTTACGCAAGTGTTTGTCTGGTTCAGTATAAATCTTCACTTTCTTAACTATCACTGTTCCTTCACCAGCTTTCAGTTACTACTCAATTATTTTCAATGTTTCCCTCTAACAAGCACCATCGGTGGGCTGGCTACTCTCCAGCACCAACTGGGACCACCTCTGTTTCAAACTCTAGCTTAGCACCCACTGCCGCAGTATGATGCGTACAAGTAAACCAACAAGTGATGACTATATTGTGATATATCAGAATGAAATTATTATTTTTTAAATGAAGTTCAGAGCTGGAAAGTCATCAACGTATCAGTAGACATAATGGCATGACCTTATTTTTCTAACTCGCATTCCTATTCTGTCGCTCGGAACTAGTCTAAAACGACATTACTGTCTCATTTGCCTACTGACTTAAGCGTCTGGATGTGGAATACATTTGCTCTACAGAGCCAGGAGTCTGACTGAATTCTCTAGACTCCACTTAAACACAAATACTGTGAACCAGTCACTGCAGTAAAGTGACATTTGCTGGCCTGTTCCTGAAAGACCTGAACATCTCCTTCCACTGAAGTTCACAGAGTTAAAGCTCATCAGGCCTTAGGATCAGCTGGCTCCATTTCACACAAATCCCTGGAAGAGGCACTTTTACGTACATTTTCCTGACTTGCACGTACACAGTTATGTAGAAGGGAGCGTTAGTGCTCGTACCATCCAACAATGAGCTCCTCAGAGGACACCTGATTCCGTGTGTGGACAACCACGTGAAGAAGTGCTCTGAGTGGCCAGTAAGGACCAAGAAGATCTGTCAGAAGAAGGACCGGCTTTTTAAATGCTTCTGGCCTGCACAAGGTTTCTGTGACACCTTCAGAGAGCCCAACTCCAGAGGACTGGAAGCGCAAGGCACCAGGACTGGTGACCCTCGGAAGATGCTCAGAGATGGGACTCAAAGCCAAATCCTGGTCTGCTAATGTCCAGTCGAGAAGAGAGACCAGTTCACACTCCCATTACTTTGTCTGTTTTTGTTGGGTTAACAGAAGAAAGACATCACATTAGTCACTCAATTAAATAGATATGATTCTAAATATAGATGGGAAAGCGGGGAAAAAATAACTGAGTTAAGAGGTGCTATTTGTATGCAGTCATTTTCAAGAGCAGAAAAGAAACATTAAAGAAGATTGAAAGCAAAACATACAGCAATTACCATTACATACTACATCCTTCTACAAAATGTTTTTGCAAGGAAGTTTTACCATAGTATTTCTTACGATTGTCAGGCAAATGCTGAGCATCTGGGTAAGGCTCTGATTTTACACTGACAGAATCCTAAGTATTTTAATGGCAAGCATAGTGTTGGGTCCTTGCAATGTGTATTATACTGACTAGCATAAGCTGGTTGCAGAACATAAGCGAAAACACAGTAGTATTTTTGCCCCTGATTTTCTTGTTGCTCTGACATTATACATGAAAGTTTATCTTAAAGAGATGGGACCCAGTTCTCGGAAGCCAGCATCCATCTGTGGTAACAACCTTCCAAGCACACGCTTATCTTTTCAGCAATAACTGATCTACATATAAACAAAACAGTTCTGCACATGCAAATTCTAACAGCTCTCAGGCAGACTGCTTCATGAACACGTGCAGCCGATACCACAGGCGGCTAGTACAAAAAAATGCACATGCGTCAGTGCAAGTCAGATTCCCTAGTAAAAAACCAGCTACACATGTCCCAGACATACACCTCTAATCCATCTCAANTTTACACTGACAAAATCCTAAGTATTTTAATGGCAAGCATAGTGTTGGGTCCTTGCAATGTGTATTATACTGACTAGCATAAGCTGGTTGCAGAACATAAGCGAAAACACAGTAGTATTTTTGCCCCTGATTTTCTTGTTGCTCTGACATTATACATGAAAGTTTATCTTAAAGAGATGGGACCCAGTTCTCGGAAGCCAGCATCCATCTGTGGTAACAACCTTCCAAGCACACGCTTATCTTTTCAGCAATAACTGATCTACATATAAACAAAACAGTTCTGCACATGCAAATTCTAACAGCTCTCAGGCAGACTGCTTCATGAACACGTGCAGCCGATACCACAGGCGGCTAGTACAAAAAAATGCACATGCGTCAGTGCAAGTCAGATTCCCTAGTAAAAAACCAGCTACACATGTCCCAGACATACACCTCTAATCCATCTCAATGGGGAGCTTAACTGCAAAATTTAGCATGAATTAGCTAACACTTCGCTAAGAAAATGAGAAATTCTGTAATAGTACATCCCTGCGCTACCAATCAAACATAATGAATTTTTTATCCTCTGTAGTATAAACCACATTAATGCTAGCCATCTAAAGCAAACATTCCCAGATGCCAAAATACAGCTCTAAATATTCTTGCCCAGGGTGCTGGTCTTGGTGGCAATTTCTGGCATTGATTCCTCTCTACTTTTCCTAAATCCATACCGGTCAAATCTGGGTGAAAGAATAGCTTCGTGAAGGGTCCTGTCAGTTCCTATGAATTATTGCATCTAGCTGCTTAAGCGACATAAAACTGAAATTATTTTTACACTTCTCTCAAGAGGAAGTTTAAACTGATTTCAGCTATTCTCTCATAGTATTTTTAATTGGATCAATATCATTCAGCCATCTTGAAAACTGTTATGACGCACATAAACTAATACATACATACATACATGAACATACTCTTTAATATAGGAGAATGAAGGTTATGCTGCAACCCTTTTTTATATACGTGTAACATTAAAGTGTTTATTAGAGGAGCCTGAGAGGGCTATAGGTTCCCTCACCATACTCTAAGTGTTTGTATGGGATGCACGCTCCCTACAAGGTAACAGCTACACATCTCCTGCACTTTAACCTATACCGTGACTGATGGTGACCCCTCCTCACAATGCGCTGCAGTGTTCACTGGTGAAAACGCCCGACGACCGCTCTGAATTTGGCCCCCTGAAGTCATATCACCATAGGAGTTTTTGATTTTAACTGTGGCAGTCTAGGCTAGATAGAACGTGAATTCAGGAAAGTGAGTATATTAAAAGGTTCCTGAATTCTCAGATCTGATTTTTGTTCATATTTAAAGCTTACAGTAGGGGAAAGAGGAAAGATTTTTTTTTCCTCGCAGCACTTCAGAGTCAATACATTTACCAAGATACGATCTGAATTGCATTCTGATTTGCAGAATGGTTAGCTAATTGGCAAGCACATACAATGTAAGAACTAGATTTCGTAGATTAAACTCATTACTTAAAGCTTTTTATGTTAGGCTCCGAGTCCCCACATAACCTCTTCCCCTGCTGATTATCTGCCCTCTTCCCTTTTCACATTGCATTCCCCCGCTCCGGCACTGTATCGGTCTCCTTCTCCAGGAAAGGTTGCCTCACCTGCCCCCGGTGCCTCCTCCTGTCCAGGCTCCCTCTCTCGCAGCCCCGGCTCCTCATACTGCTGCCACCGAAGGCTCGAACCGAGGGTTACGGCGGTCCTGAGCCACCAGCACCTCTGCGCAAATTACTTGTCTCACTGAACTGTTACATTTCCCAGAACGAAGCGAGTTATTAGGCGGCGGCAGAGCTGGTTGTTGATCTGCGTTACCCTCCAGCTGACTGCCTTTTTAGCATGCACGATCTTCAGGCCACAGACTACGCCTTTCTTTTGTGTCTGGAAAGCCTGTAGCAGTTGCTGGGCACTAGGAACAAACCAACCTTTGTATTGGGAGCTACAAAAACTCTTCTCACCTAAGAGGACTGCAATCCTTGTCTACCTTGACTAAAGAAAAAGATTTAAAAAATGTCCGGGGATGTTTTAAGATGGGTAATCTTCTCCAAAGCAAGGCTGGTTTCCTCTGCTAACCGTATGCTTATTATTTACACTGAAAATAAAGCTCACCAAAAGCTTGAAGTTGCCTTTACTTTGAAAAGAATACGTCATCTTCAAATATACAAAGCAGTTTTAATGTTGATAACCCAAGAGTTATTGACCTTGTATTTCAGCTGTTCTCAGTGTGCACTTTGGCTTTTTCTGTAATAAGATCATCTTACCACCAGATGATTATTGATCACTTATGACAGAAACAAAAAGCCTTGACCAGCCTCATCTATTCATTGCTCTCAGTGCAACCTGATATGAAAAATGACAACACCCCCTGCCTCCCCCCCACCCCCCCAAACTGAGTCATAGTCAAAAACATCATCTAGGGATGAAACCCAGAGGGCTGGGGAAGACAGCAAGCGACAGTAAGTTTTAGCAGACACCTGCTTGGTGAATGACTACCACCTGGCTATAGCAATGGTGCTACCAGCCGAGTATGACAGCAATTGGAAGAAGACTTCATTGCCTAGCCCAAACCTGCCAGGGCCTTCCCTGCGCAGCACACCCGGTCGGGGGACACGGTGGTGTACGGCAGCGTGAGGAGGCTGTGGAGCGGAACTGGGGCTGGGAGGCAGCTCAGGACCCACGGGGCCATCAGTGCCGTTGCCAACCCAACGCCAAGGCAGCGGCAAGAAGACGCATTCCTCATCCTCAACTTCTCTGGACGGGCCCAGGCAGGCGGGCAAGGAGTGGGTCACGGAGGCAGAAGCTTCCAGACCAACCTGCTCGCAGGTTTCTATGACGTGCTTTCCCACCCTGGGGTGGGGGGACACACACACCAGACCACAGCACCCAGCCAGGGAATGCTTTGGGCTACTCTGCCCCTCTCCTCTCCTCCGCGATGGCTAGGGCTGTCCCCTGCCCACCCCAGCGGGGGGCTCCGGGGGCTGCGGGGCGCTACGGGGTGGGCGGGAGGGGTGGGGGGAGGGCATGGCCGGGGGTAGGGGAAGTGCGGAGGTGCGGTGGGTACCGGCCGGGTGGCCGCCTCCTCGGCCGCCGCAGATTTTAAGGTAAAGTACGTGCGATTTCTCACCCTCACAAAAGGGAGGAGGAAGGAAAGATGATCAAGGAAACAAACCAGGCAGGGGAGGGAA
>VZSC01007893.1:783087-795008 GCA_013398225.1 Steatornis caripensis
GGGGAAAGCGAGCAAAGTGTTCGCCGTGCGCAGCCCTAGGCTTTACGAGTTGTTGTATGCGTAACAGCAGGATCCAAAGGCCTCAGCAGGGCTCGGTTGCAATGAGCGCTGTACGAAGACATGGATAAGAAGAAGCAGCCCCGGCCTCTGAGAGCTTGTAATGTGAGCGATGAGGGCAGACAAAAGGGAGGAAAGGGTATAAAATGCGCGAGGGGGGGGAATGAAAACTTCCCGAGACATACCACCACCACCACCCCACCAATTTTTAGCCGCAAGTAAAAGACTCAAAAAAAACAACAAACAGTTCTGAAACTGATCGTCCTCACCGTGGCCCTTATTCGTAATCTGAAGCGCTCATCAAGCCCGCCGGTCCTGACAAGCGAGCTTGACCTGCAGGGCTCCCCAGCAGACTGGAAGCTGAACCCATGTGAAGCCCGACCACAGGGCGAGCTGTGCCAACAGCTGTCACTCACATGCACAAGTGGACTTTGGCGTGAGTGGGTGGACAGAGTGTGGCAGCCGTTGCCACCACTTTGCTCTGCCCTACTCAGTCTCCATGTGCTGGTCTGCTATGTCCCACTGGCGTGTGAGCCACCTCCCACCATAAGCCCCCTCTCCGCTCCAGCAGTGTCGGGTCTACGGCTGATTCAGGATCTACCACCAAAGGGATAGTTTTTGCCTGCACAGAATATATTCTGCAAGTTTCTGCCAATGGGAGACAGGTCTTCTAAGTTATTCCAGCTCTGAAAAATGTCTGCCTGCAGAGCGCAGGGGAACCCCACCTTTGCTCTGTTGTTGCAGACAGCACCCTGTGTGCTCCAGCTCCCAGAAAGGGGAAATATGGAGAAAAAGGTCTTCAGATGATTGCCTTAAACACCTATGAAGAGAAGGAGCCCTATGCTATTGCGTGAGAATGGAAGGCAATAGTGGGAGGGAGAGAAGAAAAAGACCAGTGTATAGCATCCAAGTCCAAAAGCTTCTGGATTCCTCCTCTGGAGTAAAAATGTGAGTTTCTCCTCTCCTTTCTTCGTGTAAGAGCTAGGGAAGGAAGGATGAATCGCAAGTGGTAGCTTTAGGGGAGATGATGTGCACTTCGTGGCCCCCATGACACCTGTGGGTCTTTGAAAAGCCTTCCTCTTCCAGACTATCATCCGGCTAGGCCTCACAGCTCTTTATTTTGCACAGATATTCAGCACTGCTGGTCGACGTAGCTGCAGCTGAAACTGTACTTTCCAGCAGATCCTAAATTGTTTGTGGGGTTTGAGGTGAAGGAGTTCACTGGTGGAGCCATGTTTGGATGCAGGAGGTAAAAAACAAACAAAAGAAAGAAAGAAAAAAATCTCCTACTGAGCTGTGTGGTATTTCCCCATTCCAAATAATTCCTGGCATTTCAGCTAGCCATTTCTTTTTAAGAAAGCGAGAGGCATGAAAAATACGACAGCTAGCAGCCTAGCGAGAGCTTCGTGTTAAGAAATAACAAAGGCTATTTGAAAGGGCTGACCAAAAGGCAGGAACTGACAGCCATGTTATCCAGGAGTGTGGTTTTCCAAACACTGTAACTTGCAAAATTCCTAACAGAATAAAATGGGATAGATTTTGTCCATGGTTAACTGAGCACAACAAAATATAATGGGACCTTTAGGGTTGCCTTTTCTTAAAGGTGCGGGACAACAGGGAAAGATGAGTATCTTAAAATTAGAATGACGAAGCGATAGATCTGTGAGAGAAGATCCCAGGTGACAGACATCTTTTAGAAATGACAATCCCCAGAGTGGGTAACTCGGAGGTTATTTCTTTTTGTGCGTGGCAGGCACGGAGCAGCAAGTTATCAGGGCAGTCCCCGTGCTGCAAGACTTCTCCCTGAAAGGTTAATTGGGTTGGAGGTGTAATTTTTATCCGGCAGAGATGTGCCAGCAGAGGCCTCTAATGTAAATGCAGGTCATATTGACAGAACTACGGTTTTGTTAGCATAACATTTTTCACTGTGGTGTGGAGTGATTTCGTTATGCCGGTACAAAGATCAGACCTGGTGGTCCAGCCGCATCTGCTCAGCCACTCTGTCAGTGCAACGCGCTGAGCCCCCATGCCAAAAGAGACAGCAGCGTGCACAAGGCTCCCACCTCCTTTTTGCCAACAACTAATCTATGATTGCGGTTTTTCCAAAAATTTTTGCAAACGGAGAGCAGATTTTACTGTTTCGTAGGCTCAACCGCTCTGTCTTACACCTCAAGCAGTATTAGCAGCCTGTGTCTGACAGTGCAACAGTAACCAGTCCTCTAGGAAGTGGTATTTCAGAGCACAGAAATTATCTTGGAAGTTCACTTATTAGCAAGGATTTTCTGCAGTGACTTTCACAGTTTCGCAGAGAAAATATCGAATTGTCTATGTTCCTTTTATTGCAAAACGTGACTAACAAAGCATGGTGAAGATTAAAAAAGTGATTCTCAGGCAACTTTAGAATAAACTGTATAGTTATACCTTTAATATATAAAACTTCACGGTTCCTTATTCAACAAAGTATATGAGAAGTTTTATTTTAAGTATTTCCAGGGTATCTGTGAATTAATTTGCAAGATTTTGGAAAACAAAACAGAACAAAACAAAACAAAATATTAGTTAGGTTGTTATTCATTTCTACATGCGATATAAACAAGTGTGTTGATGTCATTTGCATGAGACTAAATGCAAATTTATTTCAGTGATATTTAGGATAACTGCAGCGATACAGTAATTTGAAATTGCAGTATCTAGGCCTTGGCTTGTGTATTTAAATGGCATCAATTATCTTGGCTAACATACGTTCGTGTAAGTGGAATGACCAAACAATGACAAGCTTGCAAAGGCAAACTAATATATTATCCCTGTGGACTGTGGACTTTCAGTCCTTTCGAAACTGCATTACCATATGGTGTGTGACCTCACTACAAAGACTAAAGCAGTCTCCTACCAACCATAAAGATTTATGCAATGTTGCTAGTCAAATACATTATCACCTTTTGTCTGCTAAATCCCCATCTCAGATAAAAACCTCTTTATATGACTCTAGAGTCAAGTGATAGCAAAAGAGCGTGCTTCTTCATCTCCAAAGTATCTGTATTAAAAGCAAAGTTTTATTGTTACAGCAATATTAAAACGTTGGAAAACTCCAAACACTAATGTTTCTTTGAAAATGTTGACTCAGCCATGCTGCATATTCTCTGAATTTTCTGGTATAAAATAAAATGCAAAAACCTTTTTTATTCAGTGTGGAAAGCACCGTAATCTGATGTTACACAAGTCATTTATTTGCATGTCCAAACGGAAAATTACAACTGAACCTTTAGTATCTGAAAAAGTATTTAAGTGAGAGTAATCTAGTAAAGCTCAGGAATTTCACACCTTGCAGGTGAACCTTGAGAAGAACTCTATGGCTTCACTCTGCAAAGACACTCAGGCACCTGGATGGGACAAGTAACCGACAATTGCACAACTCCTTCCAGATCTACAAATACCAGAAATCCGTCGGCACCGTTGCAGTTGAATTTTACATTCCCCCAGATGCCTGCTGTGGCTATTCGTAAGACCTTTTCCTGCCTGCCCACCTTCCCTCAGGCACCGTGACAGCACTCCTTCTGCCACTTGTGTCAGCTGAAAGGTTCCCTCCTGTTTTCCAGTTTGTCGCCCTGCTGAGCCCAGTGCGAGGCCATGCTCTCGATGTCCCGGTCCCTCCCTGCCTCAGCAGGACAGCACGGATGGAAGCTGCAGGATAGGTGGGACAGCAGGTGCTGGTGGTGCAGACGGCCACTGTGCTCCAAAGCCACCATGGGCAAAACATGCTTAGGAGATGTAACATCCTGAGCGCACTTCAGGGAAAAGCCCGAACTCTTAAAAAATAAAATAAATAATAATAAAAAAGGAGGTATCTTTCTGAAGAATAGGAAATTCCAGTCTCCATCAGGCAAACGAAAACTAGAGGTTGCTCTCGTTTCTTGATAAGCCATTTCAGATCATCTGTTTGTTGTTTGGATTGTCTTACCCTGCTTTTGTTGTGCAGCCACCTGCTAAGCACCGTCCTGCTTCCAGGCTTTGACAGCCTCCTTCTTGCTGCATCGCTGGCTCTTTTAGGAGATGTTTCTGCATTTCTTTACGTAAATGAGTAAAAGGGGCTTTTTATGAAGTTTTCTGAAACTCTATTGACATTACAGATATCGCTGGTTATGGCTGTATTTCCCAAATGAAAGTACAGCTCATTCTTCAGTGTGATACTGGAGTCACCGACCACTAGTAGAGCCACAGTATCTACAAGGACACATATGAACCTGAGGCCGAAGCACTCCTGCTTTCAGGTGTCAGGGACATCTCACAGGAGGCGATGTGACCCGATAAATGACTTCCACTCATTTGTTGTGACACCAGGCAAGAAAAACTTCACAAGAATGAGTGTTGCGGAAGGGTAGTAGGAGAGACAAATTGTGTTTCTCATTTTAAAGAAGTTGCAATAGTTTCCAGATTTCTCTTAGTCTATTGATACAACTTCTACATTCTAGGAATCTCCTGGCCATATGTGGATGTCTTATCGCCCTCTCTTCTTCAAGATGTCTGCAAGACCCGTAGCTCTTTCCTTAAGGGTCAAGGAATGATCCCCAAAAGGCTATAATCCTCACTGGAAGCAAATAATGTATATTGACCCCTATTTACGAGTGCACACACACACACATACACACACGCATCTGTGTGTCAAGCACTCCAGAATTAGGAAATGGCACAATTTAAATTGCCTGCGCATCTTAATTTGGCCACTTATGCCTAGGCATACTCCGAAATGCGCTCATAAGACTTCACGTACTTGTTGTATGATGCTCACTTAATGAGCATCTCCTCAATTATATCTTTTATCCTAATTGCTCATTATATGATCTTATACTGTGTATATCATGCTCTGTAGGCAAAATTTTTCATTTCTATCCCCCTCGTTATTGTAGGCAGTAAAACTTCACATATAAGTAGCAGGTTACTTCAGTTACTGAGAGGAAGACTCCCTCCTGTGTTCCCAGCACTGACACTGCCTTGGAGCAGAGCCACAGTGATGAAAGGCTGACCTTGAACTTGGAGCCCTGAGTAGCCAGGATCATCATGTCCTCTTCCCTGGTGGGGAAGGCACAACCCGGCTGCCAGGCTGCGGAGGTGTGAGGTGCTCAGGAGCATGCACCGAAGACCGAGTCCTCAGAAAGCAGAGCCGCTAAAATGCGAGACATCCCTGCAGCATCTGTGCAAATGTGATTTTTCCAAATCTAATAGCTTGAGCAAAATTGGAAATAGGTTTTCTTGGTGAAGACGGATTCTTCAGCACCCTCACTCTTAGCTGTTGGCAGAGAAGGCACTCTACTGAGCAGCTGGGACTTATGAAATAACCCAAAGTGGACAAGTGTCTATGGAATGGTGAGGGACATACCTCTTATTATTTCCCTACTAATTTTGAAATGTCATCTCCTCTAAAATTTGAGTTATTAAAAGGAAAGAGCACGACAAACTTTAATAACGGTAAAGTTGCATCCTTTTTTTCTGAGTCTCATTTTCACATATAGCTGAATTTTTCAACAATTTTGTTTTTATCATTCCATGGCTGCAAAACAACATAAATGGTCAGAAATGGGCAATATTAGAAGTGTCTAAAAACAGACTTTTCACAGGAAAAACTGTGTGAAACATCCATTTCCTCTTATATCAGCAATTGCAATCTGACTCTGAAGAAGGGAAAAGCTCTCGAGTCCTCTGAGTCAAATTCACAGCTTCTTCAAGAGCATGGTCCACTCTTTTTATAGTTTAAGCATTTCTAGAAAATTCACATTCTTAATTTCTGCTGTTTCCGTTAGCCCCAGACCCTGTATGTCTTCTGCCAGCTGCATTCAACTGAAGGGATACCCAACTGGGGATACAAATTGGCTGCTGAATGGCCCTCTCTGACTCCATGCTGTTACTTTCAACCTCAGATGGCACAGAAAAAGCTCTCTAGTTGACTTGCTTCCAAATGTCAAAAAACCCCAGCCCCAAAACTTCTAAACAAAAAACAGAAGGAAACTCAAGTCATTTAAGTTTAAATAACACTGCAAACCAGTTGTATCACAAATATAGCAATAAGAAAGCATTATAAAAGATATGCTTCCTGTAACACAGAGTAAAAGTACCCTGAAGAGTGATTTTTGTAATGTTTACAGAAGAGCTTACATACATTAGAAATGAGCTTCTATGGCTTTCTTACTGAAAACAGAGTTTTCATGGGCAAATAGAATTTTTTCCTATAACTGGATCTGCCTCACAAACGTAAATATGTTTCTGACAAATTCACCAATTTGCCATGGATATCAGAAAACATCTTGGGGAGAAGCGGACATGGGTTTATTTGCTTTATTAATCCTTCAGTTCTTCAGTTCTCAGATGACTTAATCTCTTCTGATCTTCTCTATTTTTAACTCTAATATTCTGGCAAGAGTTTCTGAGTACTTACAGGTCTATTGCCCCTACCTTTAGGATGTGTAAAGTCATCTTTTTAGATATTTTAACACCTATTGAAATGTGACTGCAATTAGAAAAGGATTATGGAGTACCCTATAATTCCAACAAGCATTCATCTTGTGGTGTTTCTGGCACTCACTGGAGCTAGAAGAAGTGCTTTACCCTATTCCAAAAGCCCAGTCCTGGATGGACGCAAAGCTAACCTACAGTCAGTGGTGGTAATCCACAGCAAACAAACATGAATCATGTATTGAGGTAGATCTGCCCATTAGTGTTTCCTCATCATTACATTTATGAGAAAGAAGGAAGGAAGGAAGATTTCCATCCCAAATTGTTACCAGGTTAATTTCCTCTGCTTGCACAGAACGAGTAAACCTTAATACAACCTCCAAAGAGGATGTCACACAAGAATCTGTCTCTCAGGGTGTAACTGGAGTAGATCCATTTGTTTGTGTAATTTGCCACCAGGATGGAAGTCTGTGCTTTTGTATTTGTGCCACTGCAATTATTTTCCTAGGAATGAAGTGTCATAATTTTAATCTCTCATATAGTCAGTGCAACACAGCATATTATGATATCTTGACCTTTTCAGTGTTCCATAAATTGGTTGTCTAGTTGTTCCAGTCCTGCCTTTTTTACAGCTCTGGAAACTTTAGAAGAAGAGGTAACATGGGCATCTCTGAGTCATATCTTCTATGTTTATCAGCACTTTCTGAATCACACTGCTGGTGTCTTGAAGGCTTGACAGAAGCTACATACTGTGTGCCTGAGGTGCAGTAGCATATAAAATCATGCCAGAAAAGGCAGGGATAAGAGCTACAGGCTGGCTCACAAGGTCCACCACAGGTGGTCCTGCTGAAGGTCACATTGGTTGACCAGCATTGTTATCAAACTGTAATCTCTCCAGTGAGTTATTCTGACGGCCAGATAAACCTCCAGCTAAATAAATAACATGCATAACCTTCAACTAACCAAATGCAACTGTTTAATTAATGTGCTTTTTCCAAGTAAATTAAAAAGCAGGGGGAAAAGGCTTCTGGTCTTTTAAGGATGAATAAAGCAGAAAATGTAATACCAGATATAAACATGAAAGGGAGAGAATCCTCTTAAAGCTGAGGATGCAGTGGTAATGCAAAGCAGGAAAATGGGTATTCATTTCCAGACATGTCCTCAAAACGATGGGCCAGTAAAAAGAAGAAATAAATTATAATAAATTGGAAACGTTGGAGGAAGACGTTAGCATCAATTCACAGAAGGAGCACTTGCCGCTTTCTCACTGCTTGCCCTACATCAAAGAAGGGAGATCTAGAGCAATAACAGCCTAGGACCAAATCTGGTTATAGCAGAATATGTTGGAGTTATGACCAAGAATGTTTTTCCCTTTTTGAAAGTTAAGTCAGAACGTTCCCTCAGATGCCTTTGAAAGGCTACTACATGAGTCCCTCTCTGTCTAGAGTATAGTACATACACAACATTTGGTTTTTCCCTCTCTGTTGAGGAGGGGAAATGCCCATTTGGTAGTGTTCATTATGAGTATTACTGGCTCCAAAAAACCCTTCAGGATTAAACAGAAATGGTCTGAGATGACTCAAGCTCTTCCTCTGAGACTAAATGTAGAAAGATGTTCTGGGTAAGCTCTTCCACCTCCAGAAGTGCCTTCAGGTCCCACACGTGCCTTAAGGTAAATGCATCTGCCCAGTGAGTGTGGAGCTAAGGAGGCCAGAACTGCCTTAATAGCTTCCTACAGGCATGCCTCCAAAACTCTCTCATCTGCCCCTTCGAGCAGTGGCAACAGCAGCAGAAAGACCTGTTTTGTCTCGAAGGACTGAGCAGAACAAGAGGAACATGCAGTTACCTGCACTACTGAAAGGTAGTGGAGCAGGCCGGCATGACCTGCAGCTCAGCTCTTGTTATGCTGACCACTAACCCAAATCTGCTGCTGCCATATTATTATGCCTCAACTATTCCCAAACCTTTCTACTTTCAGACGCATGACACCATTTGAAGTCCCACATCAGATCCGGAGTGCGAGGGTTCCTGCAAGACTACGAGACAAACAGTGTGAGAGAACCTGAAGCACATAGTGGCCTTCGGTTTCCATCTCCTCTGCATCCCATGGAGAACAGCGCTGCCTTTCCAGTCTCATGCTGAAAGCAATATCAAGATGAAAAATAATCACATTAGGGTGAATCCAGACAAAACAGAGCAGTCACTTCTGGGAAGAGGAAAGCATGTTTAAGAATTTTTCTCTTATTTCAAAAGCATAAATCTTAAGATTGTTAAAATAAGTTTCAAGTTTTTGGACAACTTGTTGGTTTTGGATGCCCATTTACCTACCATAGCACAGTGCATATATTTCTGGCTTCAATTAATGAGAACGTTTCGGACAAGCCAAGTAGAAATAAGCCTGATCACTGCCATGATGACGTTATTTCCTACAGGTTTGCTGCTGAAACTGGACCTTCTTGAATGTTGACCAGTTCAATATACATCAGTCTTTTACTCGGCAATGAAGACCATCATATGCTGATCGCTGACATAGTAATCTGCACTTTGTCCTCCTTCTTTATTCAGTATAGAGCCCAAGTCATGGCCTCTGTTCTGGTAAGCAAAGGTTTCGCTGTTACTGAATCATATTATTTAAGGCTTTACCTATGGATATGTTACTAATTACAGCTTGTGACTTAACAGAGCCTGGACATCAGTCGATTATCTTCCCAACATAATGGAAGAAGCATGAAGGTTAGGATGCAAAGAAGTATTTATTATCTACATCATCCATGGAAGAAAAAAACTGGGACATATGTGGTGGTATAATTTGACTGACAACCAAGAAGCCTGCAGTAGCATCAAGCTGTGACTGGTTGTGAAAAAGGACGAGACCAGAGGCAGATGCCTTCCAGAATAGCAGACATAAGCACCGTAGGCAAGAAAGGATGGAAATCTATAGCAAGTAACCTTCTATAATGGTGTAGGTAAACTGCTTATATATGCATATGTCTCCAAATTGTTATTTTTTTAATCGCCAATAAAAAACTAATCTCTGCAGGCCAAACTATGGGATTGTTTGGAGTGGGATGAAGTAACAGTTAAGCATTATTATTGTGACGTGCTATTTGTTTACATAATTTATGTTATGTCCATTAACCTTCAGATAACATGGGGGGTCTGGAGTGGACACATTGTGAGTAGGAAACACTGCCTTGCAAAGTTTGCTACCCAAATGGGTTGTACAGGCGATTAGGAGAGGCACAAAGTGAAGAGACTTACCCATGCTCACATGGCAGATGGGTGCCAGAGCCAGAAAATGGACAATAAATTCACATTACTTGCATCTTATACTTGGCAGACAGGCTGTGCAATTTATGGCTCTTGAAAAGAGACATAAAGAAGTATTCTCCTTGCTGTCCAAATACCCTAACTCATAAAATCCAGGTTGGTATGATTGCAAAAAAAAAAAAAAAGGCCTTGTGTACCTGTAAAATTGTTCAGAGGTCCTTTCATAAATACGAAAGTTATTTTTGTTGTTGGTTTGAGGTGTGAGCCGTTGTATATGTCTACCTACAGTCTATCCAAAGTCGCATACAGCATAAACACCTCACCAGCTGATTTTAAGCTAGGCCAAAAAGATACAGAGTGCCAAAGCAGAATGGTATTTATTTCTTTGGGACCCACTATGTCATATTTTACTTCCCTTGTCAAGGTTTTTCATTGATTTCTGAGAGTTTTGGCCAGAAATAGTTTGAGAGGATGGTGCTTATGAATTTATGCATATTTTATTGCTCAGGATACCTTGCCAATACATGACACATTTCAAAATCTTTCATATAGTCTGTGCTGAACACACAGTGAGAAGGGGTTTACTCATAAAATTAAGTTAAAGGGAAGTGTACAGATTTCTTTTAGGAAAATAAGAATGAGTCATCCATGCATGCATTTGATTTCCAGATCCAAGAGTTTGCAGTCTAGACTTATGGTTTTCATTTTTCTGAACACTTAATCAGCCTCTCTGTAGGCTGTTACATCCTGATGTCAATTAAACGTTCATGAGTATATGAAAAACAGAGCAGGAGGTACCAGATTTTTCTTCCAGGTGAGAAGACGCAATAGTTTTCCAGAGTGACTACCTTCAAAAAAAAAGCTGAGGTCTTTAAGTTCAGGGGGTCCTCGGTTCTCTCCATGCCTGGTCCACAGAGAAATGACTGCCTATCTGTATCTGTATTTAAAGTACGTATAAACTCATTTATTCCTCCTCAGGGAAGCAGGCTTGTAAAACCCTAGTGTACCCTCATGGAACAACTGCGAATTGGCTCTGAACTCTGCAAGACCACCAAAGGACTGAGGGATGATTTGCTTAGGAGAGAGGCTGTGTGTGTTGACAGGTGGAATGAGGGTCTGAGAAAATGAGAAAGTGATGATGATATATGGCACAACATCAGATGAAGGAGTCTTGGAGGAAAGGTTTCTCTTCCTTGACTCCATGTGCACAAGATGGAAACCTGCAGCAGAGCCAAGTCTATGTTTTCCCTTACTCCAAGCACAGAAGATTTAAAAAGTCATCAGAAAGTACATATGCACACAGAGAGCAAAGAGCATACTCCAGCTGAGTATGTCCTGGGTTGTCTTTATATTTCCCAGTCACTTCCCAACATGTCCAGCAGTCCATTATATTGGGAGTGAGCACTGATTAAGGTGCACATTGGGCTCAGCTCTCCCAGATAGGAAGGGGGCAGAGGAGATCCTTCTCTGTTCAGGTTGTAGCAGAAACAACTGCTCCCTGTCTCCCCCTGAATCAGAAGAGGAAATGAAGCATTTCCAAGAAGACAAAGAGAAGTGTAGGTTGAAGAGCAGCTTCCCTGGCAGTTAGGCGGCGCATCACATTTCCAAAGGTTTGCCTGTGCCTCTCGCAGTTGGTGTGAGCCACCGCCGGAGCCAGCGATGCACAGGAGCAGGCTGAGGAGGACATCCTGTGCTGGTCCCCCATGCTGCCACCCTCGGCAGCCCCGGTGATCTCCTCTTGACAATGTCAGTCAGGGATCGGAAATCAGGCTTACAAATGAGAATGCTCTTTAACCCTAAAGCTTCAGGCATTTATTTTCAAAGTCAATGGAGAAGTCCCTAGGTGGCAGGAAAGGGGCTCAAGTTCCTGTGTTCCTCCAGCAAGAAGTGATTATAGCATAAAAACCCAGATCATAGAATCATAGAATCATAGAATGGTAGGGGTTGGAAGGGAGCTCTAGAGATCATCTAGTCCAACCCCCCTGCTAAAGTAGGTTAGCCTAGAGCAAGTTGCACAGGAATACATCCAGGCGGGTTTTGAATCTCTCCAGAGAAGGAGACTCCACAACCTCTCTGGGCAGCCTGGTCCAGGGCTCTGTCACCCTCACAGTAAAGAAGTTCCTCCTCATGTTCAGGTGGAACTGCCTGTG
>VZSC01007893.1:797114-812830 GCA_013398225.1 Steatornis caripensis
CCCCCCTGCCTTCTAGAGCCCTAACCCAAGGGATTCCTCCAAGTAGGTCTTTGAAGAGGGCAAAGTTATCTTTCTTGAAGTCCAGGGTTCTAATCCTACTTGTAGCCTTGCTTCTTCCACGCTGGATCCTGAACTCCACCATTTCATGGTCACTGCAGCTGATCCTTCAACTCAAGTCCTGAGGGGTGCAGCTAATTAAAAGAAGAAGAAACTTTAACTTCTGAGTAAAAACTACACATGGGCACTGTGATAGTTACCGGATGGTGGCACTGCCCAGATGTGCCCTAACCCTCGAGACAGTTGTGGTGTATCAAATGTGAGGAAAGTAGCAGTGTTTCCACACATACCCAGACTAAAGTTGTCAATGCATCTGCCATTGAAGCAGTCACTCACTTCCATGGGGCTGCAGGTGCAAAACGTTGCTTGATCTACCCGAGACTCCTGCATTTCATCCTGTGGTATTAAAGTTCTTCATCAATTCTGTTGATATTTAGCTTCAAGCAGCACATCGGTTTGTGGTAAGGAGCAAAGAGGGAGCAACAAAAGAGGAAATAGCAAGTAGTGGAAATGAAAAAAATATGCAGGAAAAGGAAGGTGTCTCATGAAGCAGGCAGGAGCACTGTCCCCCTATCTTCTAGAGCCCATGAAGGTCTGCTCCAGGAAAAGGCAGCAGGCAGCTGAGCTCTGTAGTCTTGGGTGCAACGCTGCTGTGGAAAAACTCCCGTCTCCCGTGCTTCAGGTGCTCAGGACTTCTCGCCTTTTCCTGCGCAGACAGAAATAGGCTGTAATAATTACTTAAAAACCAAACCTCTCTGTTCTCAAATATTAATTAGTTATTGTCCAAACTAAAAGGTTGCGTTTAATCCCCAGCTTGTCAGCTGAAGTTACCTTCAGTGTGTCAAGTTTAACGGAGCAAGGTGTACTCATCAGGATTTCACTGGCAACTTGCAGCAACGCATGAGGTTTGAATGTCGGCAGGGGCTGTCAGTCCCCCCTTTGCATTCTGGAAAACACGGCCAGTGGGTGGCTATTTAATCACTTGGGTCACCCCTGCTAAAACACACTTGTTTGCTCTCCATTTTTGTCTTTCAAGGTCTTCCAAGTCGGAATCAGAGGAGCAGCTCCCTGAAGGCTGGAGGTAAGTAGCAGCTCCCAGGGACGCTGGCATTGCTATGGGCAATACAGGAGGCAAATCAGCGCTGCAAAATAGAACATCTCTACATTTCCCATGCTGATCAGAATATCCAAAAAATAACTGGAAATGTTGCCATGTCAAAGTAATAGAGGGTTTAAGCCATTTTTCCCACGCATGTATATTAACACTACTTACCATTTCACTAGCTGTTTCCCTTGTACAATAAGTTTTGTAGCTCTGAATTTGATTTCTGGTTTTAGTGCTTATTATGTAGGTGTGGTTATATCACAAGGTATGTATCCAAGGGAGGTGAGAATTGTAGGGAAATGTTTTTAGAACAACAGAAACACTTGGGGAAAATGGACAAGCTCTCAGGCTCCATCTTTGCAGGTCTGACAATATTTATTATTAATACCATATTAAAGACAGATAATGATATGACCTTAGGGAAAAATACATACTTTTGTCACCCTCTTTAAAAAGCCATTTAGAGTTACTCCATTCAACTCAAGCTCTTTGAAATGCTGCTTTACAAATTTTAATAGTTGCTGGCAAGAAATGTTGGTGCTCATGATCTTTCAGTAAGGCTGCATCCTGGCCACAGCTCATATAATTAATTTTCAGGCTCCTCATAATGTTTTCCTGAAGTAGCCAAAGAAAAAAAATTGCACCTTGTATAGAAATAATGTGAAGCACAATTTGATGTAGAAATGGCCTCAGGTACTGTTGTTCCTTAGAAATAAAATAAAATAAAATAAAATAAAATAAAATAAAATAAAAGAAAATAAAAACTAGAAGTATAAAAATGTTTCTGCATCTGGCAGGGCAATCCCAGAAGGTTTGCTGACATGTTCATAATTAGTTTTGTTTTGTCCACACTTCAGAAAAAAAAATCCTCTAGATTCTGATTTTGTAGTTTTTGGCTTTAAACACTTCCAGAAACATAAGTTGTTGGGTTTTTTTAAAGTCATTTAAGTTATTATTATTCTATGGCTACATCATGCTCTTATTCTCACTTTCCTAATTTGACTACACACATTTTAATACAACCACTTGAACTTAGAGCAATTTTCCTCAACTCTGGTACTGGATTTCTTTCTTTTTCAGGGGCCATACTAAAGGGCTTGGTAGATGAGTATTTTGCTTTTCTTTTACACAAACTGTGTAGATGAATTACATCTTCCATGGAACATCACATCTTCTGGTAAAAAGACCAACGTTCTGAGGGAATCCTTGGTCATCTAAATGGGAGACATAATCCAGAATAAGTGATTGGCCCGTGCAATAATTATTGAGTNCACCAGCATTAACAAAAATTTAGCTAGCCGTGGAGTTATTTAAGCATGTTTAGTGATCATAGGATGCTGTAAAGAGACAAAAAAAAAAAAGATTAAAAAAAAGGGAAGCACCTGCTTCTGTTTGTGTCTTCTGCTTGTGAGTTTGCTCCTCTCACTATGTGGACCAGGAGAAAAGGGAGATCCCTGGTAGCAACTTGCCCTGTCCACAGACTGAAGGACTGGTACGGCACAGCGCGTTCCTCTACTCTGTGCAGCAGGGACGATGGCTGGGGCTGAAAAAAAGACTCATTCTATCTTTTTTAGGAAGAAAGGAAAGAGGTTGCAATACTTTTAGGAGTGGGTGGCATTTGAAAGTGTGTCTTGTGAAGTTGCTCTTAGACGAATGTATGGCATCCCTGGAGGAAAAATAGGAGTTTGCCAAGTTCAGATATTTTCTGCTCTCATATAACTAAAGATGCTTTGATCTAAATTTGACAAGTGATGTGTATATTATACTACTGCAACCCCTTTAGTCTTTTTAGCTCAATAAACAAATAGCCCAGGGACCAAAATCTGCTCTCAGACATCCTCCTTTTAGAACTCCCACTGCTTTCAAATTGCGAAGTATGAAAGTTAGGTATGCAGAGGAGCATGCAGCAAATGTTGTTCCCAGATTTTTATGAGCATTTGTATGGTTCACATCCCGGGATGCTGGCAGCTCAGCTTGGAGGCTCTGGGTTGGTGTCCCAGCCCAGATCCGGGTTCCTTTCCAAGGCTACGGTAGCAGTTCTGGTGGTGGCATGAGAAGCTAAACCAGCTGTGAACCATTCCCCTAAGGTGCACCATCATGGACTGATTTTTTACATCATTTTTTGTTTCAGAGGGATCAGTATTTCATTTCATCTGTAGAAATTAATGACACATAATGTCAATCATTTTTAAAGATAGCCTATGATATCTAAAAAGGAAGATTTATAAAGTTTTAGTCTGTTTAATTGCATCTTTCTCAGTAAAGTCTGATGGAAATATTAGTAACTTTGACTCATTTATTGCCAAAATGACTTCAGCACACCCTCTACCTGGTATATGTATTGTAATGCCAGTTTTTAATTTAATAACGTAAGGACTGAGTGAAAGCTGTTGTGTACTGTGACACTGAAGATTGTCCGCCGTACATAACATTATCCTCTTTAAATATTTATTGAAATGTGATTAAAATAAATTTTCACGCATTAAATTTTTGAATAAAAATATTGTATTTTATGTCAACATTGTGGATTGTAAGGTGTTATAGAAAAATGTGGTGTAAAGGGTTTGTTACAATTATTTACAGAACAAAGAAATCTGCGAAAAAGTCTTTTCTACTTGTTCCATGGAGAAGTGGCTAAAGGAAACTCTTTTGTGTCACATATGCCATAAATATGAACAGATCCAAATGAAAAACCCCAGCAGTGGTGATCTCCAGTCGCCATTTCCACTTCCCTGAGATGATTTTAATAGAAGACAGAACCAGGTAAACATATGATCATGCTTAGCAAACCCATTTTTGCTGGTGAAGTTGTGTCTGACACTGGGCCATTGTTAACATGGAATAAATTTAAGCAGTCTCCAGTGAAGTATCTGTTTAGAGAGGTAACAGCCAGGTCACATTGTCCACAGTCCAACAGACTGGTGGAAAATAGTGTCAAAATATTAACACGCACGAAAAAAGGGGCGAGGAGTCAAGCTCTCACACATACCTGGGCCTGCCACCCCATGGAACTGTGCCAATGAAGCCAGGATCAGCATCTGCTGACGTTTTGTTCACCAGGAAGCCCAGGTCAAGGTGCCCGGCACTGAGAGGAACCGGCCTCAGGTCAACGCAACGTTGCATGACAGCAAAGGTGCTGCAATCTCGGGCAAGGATGCCAAACCACACAGCTCCCAAGGCTCCTCAGAGACCACCCAAACACTAACAGACTGGTTTATATATGCGTTGGACAGTCTGTATTTGTTCTCTTTGGGTTTTTTGGTCGCCTTGGACTGGAGAGGGTACAGGCAAGTGCGTTGCAGGCACCTGGTCAGGGCATTGCCTGCTAGGCTTCAGCGAGTTGTTAAACCTTGGATATCATTCATAGCAGATCTCTGTCAACTCCCTCTGCTCTGAGAGATATCCAGAAACCCTATGCGGGAACTGAACAAAATTCACTCTATAATGTTAAACCCTTTCCAGTGTCTTGCTCAAGATGCATTGCTGATGGGAAGAAGGAAGTCCTGCTCTCATCCTAGCCCTACCTTGGAAAGTTGGCAAGGCCAAGCTTTCCACATACCTCTCTCTAGTCAGCCTGCTGCAAATCTGTACTCATGAGCGCTGCAAAGGATGAAAATGGAGGAAGGTAAAAATCACAGCATGTTCAGACACAAGTTATCATTCGGCATGGACCTGGAAACCAAAATCCTCAAGGAGTTCTGCTAAAGCAGTTCACACACAGACCCAGCAGCATGGGTGCAATGGACTTGTTTCCGCTTGTTTCATCTGCATCCTTGAGTCAGGGCACATACTGATGACCAGTCTGTTACCAACGCTTGAAGTGGTCCTCCTTTCTCCAGAGCAATTTATGCATCTCTGGGAAACTGAGAGACAGTTGGTGCTAAAAATGACGGTGTTCGTTTCACAATACTAACTCATGAGGATGACTACCACGTCTAGGGTTAAAATGTTCTTTGTCCCACTTCCATTTTCTTTTAGAAAAGCCAAATCATTGCCTTACTTGCTTCTCTCTCTCTCTCTTTTTATTGTCAGGATGATTTCCCAGGAAGAGATTTTTTAAATTTACAGCCAAACAAACCCCAGACTGGAAAAGGGGAAGGAGAGAACCTACAGCCCTGTGAATATGAGAAGCTGCAGTTTTTGTGGATTTAATTTGTGTTCAGTAAGCAAGGAAGAAAAACAATGCTTAGTTTAATATTTCAGGAAATTATACAGTAAATGCCCCAACAAATGTAATGTGCTGAAGCCAGAGCGCACTCCCGCACAGCTTCCCAAATGGAAAGCTGCTTGCCAAGCCTGGCTGATGCACAGTTTTTGTACAATGTAATTATTTAATATTGGGGCATGACTTTTGACCAAATTATTTTTACTGTTCTAACACATAACATCGATGTTTTTACATCAGAATAATTGTTCTTTTGTCCTCTAATTATGAGCATACTTACTATAACAAAGAACCAGTAGGAACTGGAAACCATTTAAGTCATCTACTCCATTCCTCTGCCTGTGATGAATTATTTCTTATATTGTGTTCATTAAAGTTTTTTCCAACATATGAAAAACACTGAAAAGTCATGTTATGTGACCAGGGGGAAATAGTATAGAACCAGTAAATAGGATCACAGGAACATCTGCTGGAAATGTTTTTTTTCTTATAAAGTATGACATTTATACCTTGGCAATGAGCAATATTCACATTAACCGCAGATTATTTGTACAATTGCATTCTTATTCCTTCTGACAACACTATCCAGCCTGTTTCCATGGCTGTCCAACAGACTTCACCCCACTTTGTTGGAGGAAAAATCCCAGAACAATTGAACTGCTGGGGTCTCACTAATTTCAGGCTTTAAGCAGGATACATGGTACCTGGGTATGTCTGTCTTCCTTCAAGATGTATTCACGTATACTGTTTCTGCCTTTGAGAAAGATCTTTTTCTGTAAGAAAGCGAAGAAAATCATTGAACACATATAATAAAGGCCAAAAGAAATGAAGACAAGGAGATCACATCACTGCCCTGATCTTACGTACAGTAAAATCAGGGACCTTCTCTGCTTTCAAGACAAATCTTAGTTGGAAGGTTTCGTTCTTTGTATAAGCAATGAGGAAAAGGTGACAAGGACTGATGGGAACTTGAAAGGTTTTCAGGGGTGGTGGATATGAGAGGGAGTGATGGTGCAGCCTGGGGCCAGGGCATCTGGCCAGAGCCTACGTTGAAGCTGGGGAGACAACTGTTTCAACTGGCAGAGAGTTAAATATACAGCAAAAGAGAACCTTTATTCATTCTGGTTTGCCCAATTCTAGGCTCTTTATACTACCAAAGCAGAATCCCTCCTTATCCCTCCAGTCCAGGACAGAGGAATCAGATGCAGCTCTCTGTCTAATACTCAAAGAGCAGCAGAAACCCTGTCCTTAAATTAACATCTCTGGCTTTATTTTCCAAAGTATCTTCAGCTCCAGTTACTGCAAGGGAAAGATTTGGCCTACCCTGGGCAGACAGACCGACAGGCTAGGGCTCCTCTGTGCATAGTTTTATCTTTTCTCATTTGTACACTGACCAATAAGGGTTAATACAGGGCTGAGACTCTCCCTGCACAGGCAGCTCAGGTAGTTCTTGCTCCCATTTAATGGAACCTTTGGCACCAGCCTGGTGGGTATATAGAATTACACCAATCAAAATGTTTTCCTAGACATCCAATGAATAATGAAAAGAGTTTCAGAGATACTTCAACTGATCGCCCTTATATCCTTTGGGGTATGGGGTTGTCTTTCTGAAGGGCTACATCTATGCAAGTTTTAAGTGATTTCCTTAAAATGTACATCCTTTAGTGAAAAAGAGTGAAGGATACAGAGGTAGGGAAAACACAAGCTTTGGCATTGGTTTTATTCCTTAACATGTTGTCTGTATTGTGCCTATTTGACCCAGCTTCATTCCATCATTTGGCTCACATGGACCCCCCTTTGAAGAAAGACCCCTAGGAAGGGGCCTGGGACGGTAGCAGCTATATCCTTGTCTTAGACAACAGTGTCCCTGATAGAGCACAGTGGTTGCCAAATGGCCACGGCCAAGGCTGAAGAGGTTACCAAGATTTGGCATATTCTTTTAGCTCATTCCATGCATGGAATTTGCATGCAATTGCAGAAAGAGCAGAAAGCTGATGGCAGGCACATACCAGGATATCTGGCTGGGCAGCTTA
The DNA here is from genome assembly GCA_013398225.1 of Steatornis caripensis. Classification (NCBI taxonomy): domain Eukaryota; kingdom Metazoa; phylum Chordata; class Aves; order Caprimulgiformes; family Steatornithidae; genus Steatornis; species Steatornis caripensis. The sequence continues at coordinate 804,475 of VZSC01007893.1, forward strand.
GATTTCAAGCTGGCAATGTGTCTCTTCTTTCAATCCATGGTCCCTGTTGGGACAGTATCTTGTCATATCAGCAGTGAATATCTAATGTAATCTTCATAATGTGCCAGTAACCCATTAGTGAAGCCTCCCAGTTATAATCCTACTGATATCTTTATGGCTTTGCACCTTACCCTTACAGGCACGGCACAGGCAGTGTCAAGAGTTGCATTGGTTTTCCTTGCGCAATGCCCAGAAATAGTAGTTGCATATTATTATATTTCTAAGAAGATGAGGCTTACCTAGAAATGGCAATGTCTGGTAATAAGGAGAATCAGGCTGTCTGAGTAGTTTAGACCATAACTTTTGCCTGGTTTTTGCCATGATGACGACCTGCACACTTGGTAACATCTCAGCACATCCATAATTCCAATTGGAAAAAAAAAAATTAAAGGAAGGAAAGATAATGTCTTTTGGGTAAACTACCCAAAGCTCAAAACCAATATACATGCTTAGAGGTAGTAAAGAGACTTTAACTCATCTAGTAAATTAAGATATGAACTACCCACACAAACTCTTTTGAATTACTTGGAAAAAAGCGGTTAATAAGAAACCAAAACGCATCATGACTAACAGATGAAGTTTTTTGGCTGAGAGGAGAAATGAGGAGAGAATCATAGACAAAAAATTGTACATTCAAGGTTGTTGTTATTCAGTCTTCTAAACAACTTTTTAAAATGTCAGTCTTTTGTTCAGTGTGTTTTATTCAAAGTTAATGAGCAAGACACATTTCTGTTTCATGACAACAGTTGCCTAATGCGTCATTTTGTTTAACTGTTGACTCATTCTTCCTATCAGGTGGTGGCAAGAGCAGCCTTTCACAGCAAAACAAATCTGCATGTGCTGTTGTTCAGCAAACACTATCCAAATCAATTGCAAATGTTTAATACATATTTGCAAATATGACCCTTTTCTTTTGTTCTGTTTCAGGGTCTACTTCACAATTTTGTGTCAAATATCGAGCTTCATGAATCACTGCTAATGAAGCTTTGGGATATGTGCCGTAAGTATAGGTGCATTTTATTCAACAAGACCCAGTTTTTACTTACTATTCGCACAGTCTCACACAGGAAAATGAGCTTGCTCCAGTCACACGAGTACTTCATCTCACTGCACAAAAGAGAAATCGAGCAAAAAACCAAACTTGCATCATGGGAAAATCAAGCATCAGAAGTTATGCCAGTAACAATGAGGAGAGAAGGGCAGGATCTAAGGATGTTTGTAGCCGCTATCTCACAATTCCTTGTGAGTACATTCGGTAAGAATTGAACAATTTTTAATGTATATGTATGTACATATATGCAGTAATTTAACCCATTTAAGTAAAGACAGTGCCAATGCAAGCATATGATTTACAGTAAAGACAAAGAAACCCCATGTATTTGGCTTTTATACTGTAACCAAGAACTTCAAAATATTATACAAATTTTAATTATAGTAGTCCATATTGTAATTTATGCTACACGTTTCACAAATCAGGAAACAAACTGAGAGATTTTGAGTGAGATGATCAAATACTGGACAGAAATATGGGGCTCCTGACTCCACTTGGCCCGTTACATATCTCCTTTCTCGAAAATCTGATCATTTTTCTTTCTTTTCTTTAGGCAACTAATCATTGACATCTCATCAGTTTGCTGCCCCTCCCCCCCCCCCAAGTAAATGACGGTAATAAAAAGCTTCATTTCTGCTACTATTACATTATGACTTCAGATACTGAAGCCACTGTTGTTCTTGGGGATAGAAAGCCAGGAAAGGACAAGGAACACAACAGATACCTGCACCTAAAGCATAATGGATTTAAACAAAAGGCCTTTTTACATGGAGCTCGGTTAGTATAAAAAGTTTAAGGAGGGGGAAAATAAATTCAGAAAAGAGTGATCCGTTGGTGGCTACTAAACATGAACATCTGGTCATAGCATGTGTATCAGGAATTCTGCCATTACTTTGGAGGTGTACAGAGATGGTTCCCCCTCCTTTACTTTTTGTACATCTGCCCCTCCACACAGACAGGAGCAAACACACACTCCTTTGTTCTTACATTCCTGCCCCCTGTCCTGTGCGCATGGAGAGGGAAAGCAGGACCAGATGAGTCTTCTCACTGGCATCATGTGGATGTTCTGTGTTATGTTATGAGGTGATGTTATAGCAGGGCAGGCCACTCCTCCGCTCCTCGGGCTCGTTTCAGCCAGACCTGCAAGCTGAGTATCTGCTGCAAAGTCCAGTGGATTCGATGGAATCTTTTTTCGAATCTTCAGAGCAGACTCCTAAATGCAAGCCTGGTTAATACTCTGGCAGAGAACATTTGATTATTACATGGGGCTGGTCAGGAGCAGTAATCAAATTACCTAAAGGAAAACATTTAGGATACAGTATTTAAACTGCATTAGATATCTGTGTGGTCATTCCCAGGCAGAATAAATATTTCCTCAATTTGATTCAATTTTATTCAGCTTAATTTACACCTTTTGTTACTTTGGATGACTACTGCTCTGTAGCACGTCTTAGGAAAACAGGCTCTGCGGGAAACGGTGTGAGCTATTGACATCATTTCTAGTGTTGGAAAACACTGCAATAGTAGAGAGTTTTCTGTTAAATAAGATATAAACCCAAGGTTCTCCTCTGGCTGCAATTATGTGGTAAATATAATTGTGACCTGAACATGGAAGTACAGAAGTCAGCAGTAAGCAGGAACAGCTTCCTTAATGTTCAAACACACAATCTTTCCCTTACTACATGGAAACAAAGTTTGCCAGTGCAGTCCCTCCCTCCATGATGTCTGTCCTGCCCCATCCTCACAGGCTTTTGAATCCAATGCCCACTGGCTAAATTCCACCAAAACCACAGCGTAGGTGCATTTGAGTCATCTAAGTCTTGGAGAACATCTTTGCTCTCAACAACTGCTTCATCTCACAAGTTCTAAAATCAAACAGTGCCGCTGCTTTTGACCAATTTTCTAAGCAGAGACTTTGGAGTTTGCTAGCAAGAAAAGGAGGATTTTGAGAGGCAAGGGGAGTTTAATACTCTGCCCAGCTCTTCTCCTCCCTCTCCAAGTGTTGTTCCAATCAACGAGCTATTGTGTGAAAGATGGAACATTCCCTCCGCGCCACTCACCTTCTCAGGCTCCCCATCACCTGCAAACCAATCACAGTACCTTAAAAATATTCCTCACCCCATCAATTCAGCAATGATTTTTCAGGAATAAGAAGTCATAGTTCTTTCTTACTGCTACTACGTGCTGGGTCTGAAGTCACCAAAAGGGTAAGGGGTGAACAGCCTCTGGATTTTAAGTTTTAAGGAAGTCTTTCTCATTGTCCTCTGAAACTAATGGGAGTACCAAGACAGTAGTTACTGTGATTGCTGAGTGTTGGTATTTACGGAAAATGTGCTCCCCATAAATATTGAATTGTGTCATTATCTCTGTATATGCTGAGCTTTCATAAATATTGGGATTTGGTAATTAGACAGCTGGCTGTGAACTTATGGAGACAGTCATTAAAATGGCCATTAAGAAAGTTCAGAGCAGAAAAAAGGCTGCTGCTTATTCATTCAGGACACTGAAGCTCAGAAAAAAAGGGAGTTTTTCATTTGAATAGAGCAAACATTCTACGTTTGGTGTAATCTTGGTTGTATCTCTGCTGTCATCATATCCCTTCAGCCAAACAATGTATTTTGGTTCTTCATTTCCAGATTCATCTACACAGAAGCGGGGCTGTGTCTCTGCATGCCCACTCCAGACTGCTCCAGCAAGAAGGACATGTGCAAAAGAACTTGAAAGATCTTTGGATGAATTTAAAAACCTGTGCTTGCAAATATCAGTTAGTACTGGAAGGCTGAAACGACTGATATGTAACAAGTTTTCACAGGCTAAATACCACTGGTTTTAATTGAACACTTTGTCTTTTATCTCAGGAAAAATACCACACTTGACTGGGAAGAGACACCGGACAATTTTCTAGCTTAAGCTTTCTGTTAGAAGATTGAAGCATGATGTTGTTGGGAAATCTGTCCTCTTGAATCTCGTGTAAAAATGCTGCTTCACTGCCTAAAGAATTTTAGTCAGCCTGATAACGCACTGCTCGCTCAATTATTTTTTTTTTCATTCAAGAAGTTGTATAATGCAAGATCAGACTTCATCTTTTGAGAGGTCAAAATGAGTGCTGTTGTTTGCATAGTCACAACTGTTTGGGGGAAAACAAGGACTTTTCGGAGCTGGGGCAGAGCAGACTGAACAATAGCGCTTCCCAGCATGCTGTTGAGGGCCACTGCTGCTCTGCCAAACATTAAGGGGTGAAACAACTGGAAAAATCCTGCCCTTCAAACATCAAAATCCACATATTCTAAAACACATTAGTGAGCAAACAGCGTAATGAGTGGAAGTGAAAATCACAAAATATCAGTCTGCTTTTGCGTTGGTTATGGCAGGGATTGCCATGCTGCAGAAGACAAGTCCACAGGTTTTTCTCTTTCCAGGAAATCCAGATGGTGCTGACATTTTTCTTCATAAGAAGTTACAGTTGTCATTAATTGGTACTGGCTGAGAGGTACATCCATAATAACTATAAATGCACAAGCATCTTTGAAATTCATGGATTTCAGGCAGAAAACCCTCCAAGGCGCTGCCACCCAACAAGCAGGCTCTCCCTTATTGCCATTAACCCCAATTCTCCGCCCATCTCTTTGATGAGGACCAAAGCCAGTAAGCATTACAAGCAGATTATTGTTTTACACTCTGCTTGAAAGATGTGTCTAATAAGAATAAATAAGATTAATCTGTCTAAAATAAGTTTAAGGGAATGATTGCAAATTGAAGTGATTTGTAACAGTAAGTCTGAAAATGTATGGGATGCAGTTATGCAGCCAGGGAGGTGAAGGAAAGTGGGAGCTGGTGACATGTATCTCTTGAGTTTGCACTATTTTAGATACAATAATTTCACTTACACATTTTTTTTTATAGTGTTCTGCACCATAGCTGGATGCCTACATAGACTCGTGCATGAGTATGTGTAGAGAGACAGGAAAAACTGATTTTTTTTCTAATTGAAGGTAGAGTTATGTATATTCACAGATCATCCTGTTTGGAAGGAAATATAATCTGCTGTCATTTGGTTTTACAAGCGAGCACGTGTATCTGTGCTGCATCCGAATGGCGTAACAGAAAGCCAGCCAATTTGTTCTTAGCGCAGTGTCCGACAATTCACCTCTTAATCCTGCCCTTTTCACAGCCTTTTTTTCTCAAGGAATGATTAGAGCCAGGAAGACTGAAAGCTGGAAAACATCTGATCTCCATGCACAAGTGATCATTTTTCTTCCATTCAAAAAAGTTTGAGAGGTACATGGGGGACTCGGCCGAGGATTCTGGCTCATACCCCTCCGCAGGGTTGGATGAACTCATGGTCTTGCATAAATCACCACTGTGGGGACCTCAGCTCTGAGCTTCAGGTCTCCAGCTGAAAACAGAGCTAATATAAATCCCCTTACTGCCCCTTTTCTATCTCTTTCTTCCGAAGCTTTCCAGGGCAGAGGCTTTCACCTTGGCATATTTGAAAGATGACTCTATACCTTTTGTTGCTTTTCATCCTCTGGCCAAATCAGTAACCTCTGATGGGGAAACAGGAGCCACACTGGGGTCTGAGCACGGGAGAAGTGGAGGAGAAAACCCTCGAGCTGACCCCACCACCGGAGGGTTTGTCCTTGCTACTCAGGGCTAGCGGATGGTGACAGCCTCCGTGTGTACCTCGAAATCTGCAGGATTTCCTCAAGCCATCGCGTGGGTGAGGTCTTGCTCTTCTTTTCCTCCAGGGAAATCAGTGCGGGATGTGCTGCGGGTTGTAGAGACCTCCCCCACCGGGCGAGGATTTAACGCTGGATCCATCCCTCAGCGTGCTCCGAGGGATTTGCTGTATTTCTGCTGCGGGAAAAGAGAACAGCAGGAGGGGCTGAGGCCACAGACGATGAGATACAGCCTTGCTCCAGCTGTAGCAATTACCTGCACTGTCAGAAAAACAGCAGGTCTTAAATTTTGAACAGAAGGGACTAAATGCACTCCTGGAGTAACTCCAGCAATTTCTGCAGGTTACAGGAGAAAGATTTTGGCCTTCTATCCAGTGTGTGCAAGGAACTAAGTATTTTCGCTAACACGGAGTCAAAGGATCAAAATTATTTCTCAGATTGAGAAGTTTGGTGTTAAAGTCAGATGAAAGAACATATCTTACTGCCAATGAAATTGGCCTCTCTATATTTCTGCTGCACATTAAGCAAAACAGCATCTTTCAGATTGATGGCTTTTGCTCATGGTCATTTTGAAATTTCAATTTCAAGTGCGCTAGGGGGTTTCTCTACGAGTGAGAATTGCCTCTGACTATCATTTCTCAAAGGGCTGCAGTGAGACCAAAGAAATGTGTTCCTTTAAAAATCCTGCAGTGTCCTGAGCTGATTTGGTGATGCCTCTACCGGTTACTGCTTTCACCATCTGGGCGACTACCATGTTGTCTGAAGAACTTACTTGCCCTAGGTTTTGACCCTAAATGTTTCTAGCTAGCTACATGCAGTAAGACTAAAAATATCCCAACATCTAAAGCACGCAGCAGTGACGTGTTTGCAGTGCGACACATAGATCAGTGGCATTCTCAGCATTTCTTGCAGCATGATAATTCTGGTTCTGAGGGACATCGCAGGGGCTTTGATTCCCAGAGGTGGGTACAGGGTGGGAGGTTTGACATCACGGTCCCCAGCGTGGCATGGGGGCAACAGCAGCAGATCCCGTGTGTGATGCTCCAGTCCCGCTCCTGTCCCCAGGGATAACGTTCCTGCAGTGACTGCTGCAAACACGTTGCAGCTGCAAAGGGGGGGGGGGGGGTGGTGGTGAAGGAAGAGGCTGAGGATGCTTATCTGAGCAGGAGGCTGCTAAGCTGACTTTCCAGGGAGGCCACTTCTGTTCAGCTTCCTTAAGTCTCGTTTTATCCATCTGCTATGTAATGCTCATTTGCCCAGTGTGGTGTCAGGAGACTTCAGTGATGTAGATTAAGTTCTTTGATGCATGACAGCTCTACATGAAAAATAAAGTAATCAATCAGAGCTTGTTTCTCTCTGTATCACTTTTACTTGGACATCAGCAGCTAGTCAGTGATACTGAGTGCGTTCAGAAAAAAATAATTTTATTTATTCAGTGGCCCCATGCATGGTACCTCCCCGGTTCAGAACAGGTTTCCTGCTCTTGTTTTTTTACCAATAGTATCTAAAGATCTGCAGCCATTTGTTTTTCTCACGATACTGCTTATGACATCCTCTTCCCTTTTAAAACAATAAACAAATCCCCTACTCCTCTTCCGTAACTACCTTTCCCTGGATTACAGTGATCTGTATCGTTTGGAAATTATATTTGAAAAAAAAACAAACAGAGGAAAAGTCACTGTTTAAAAGTTTCCTTACCAGGGATAGAGTGCTACAAACAATTTTGAAAAGCAGAAATCTGATTGTTAACTGCAAGGCATAGTAAATCAGGTTTGCTCAGAGGATGGACGCGCACCAAGCAGCAAGGGCCCAGTTAGGGGATTCTCCTCCTAAGCCCCTAGCACGGAAAAAGCTCCCATCATTTCTGCATCACACCACAGATGCACAGAGGCCACAGATAAATGGCTGCAAAAGCCAAACCAGTCTCTTCATCCATCAGATTGGCTCAGTGGCCAGTCCAAGAGATACAGATGCTGAATGTAAAGCCACTAGTTGATAGGTGTTGCCATTAACATGTCTTAATTAAATAGAGAAAGGGAGAAGTGAAGGGACTGAACCAGTGAGAGGAAACTGAGCACCAGAGGGCCTGGATTTTTTCACTCTCCTATCTGTTTGCTTAGTCGGGAAGCAAGGAATAATTTCTGTTCTCATGGCTAGTGTGTTTTACCAGAAAATGTGAGGAGGTTTCTATTTCTAGGTGGAATTTAAACATTTGACTAAGTCTGTCTGTTACTGAACAGACCCATTTCAGCCTTGTATTCCTCACACAAACTTGGTTTAAATATCTCAACTTCTTATATATATATTTTTTTAACTTTAAATTATCCCAGATTCCCCACTGGTCCTGAGCCCTCACGGTTCTCCTTCTGCAGAATTATATTAGCAACCACCACAGACTTAGATATTGTTATGGAGATGCTGCATGGTGGTTTTGGCTTTCTGATGTCCCTGCTGGCCTGATTATGCACAGATTCTCCACAAATGCATATGTGCCACAGATACAGTGGCCGACCTCGGCATCTCCCTGTTAAAGCCCCTCCCCAGGGAGCTGCTGGTAGGCTGCAGCTCCCACGCCATGGCTGGGGGG
>VZSC01007893.1:812963-848270 GCA_013398225.1 Steatornis caripensis
AGGGGGGGGGGGGGGGGGGACGACGACAAGTCTGGGGGTGCTGGGGTGCCTGTGTGTCTGCGTGTGACTTTTTTGTTTTCAGAAGATGTATAATAAATGTTGCATGAGTACATAGGCAGAGTATAAAAACGTACGTTATGTAGGAAATTAGACTAGAAGCATACAGCGAAAGTTTCTTTTCCCCATTTACAATTAGTCTAAAATTCTATATACCTCTATCGTTCTCAGACACTGTATATCTCTTCTGCCACAGCTTATACTGATTTGAATTTTCCTGTTTGGCATCTTTCAAAAACAGTGTCTTTTGGAATTTCTCACCTACCTTTGAAAACACTGCTGTTACCTCTGCTGCTGGTGAGTACAATCAATCACATGGAAGCGGAATAGAGCTGCACTACGTCTCTGTAGCTTTATCACAGTTAATGCTGCAAAGATGCATGCTAATTCCTGCTGCTTTTCCTTAGTTGTGGAACTCCTTCTCTTCCGTTCAGCCTGTCTTCCATAACAAACTCCAACCTCTCTGTAAATCACAGTGTTTAGGTTAGAGTGCACACACTGTAATATTCTACTGTGTAATTTACAAAATACTGTGAGATTTTCTGAAGATATAGCAAATCATCAATAAAGTCTTGATAGGAGCATGTTTAAATAGGAGGCTTTGGGTGTGAAGTATTGCACTTGTTCCATAAGCATGCATTTGTATTTGGCCCGATGTAAGTAACATTGGACGTTGCTCACTCACTTGAGTTTTGCATCTGGGCCACGGAACGTCGTAAAAGCCAGTGAAGTTACAGAGGTAATTTAAGGGATATGGAGATTCAGCTCGTACAGAACTCATGACAGGAAGAAGCCACCATACTAGTGAGGTGTGATTCATCCCTTCTAAAGTTAGCTGCCTAAAAATGGCAAATCTCATCTCAGCCTGTTTGCTGTGCAGTCGATGGAAAAGGAAGGCAACCTGCAGGATGACTGACTCACCAGTAAGGCTGTGAATTAGAAAGGACCCTAGGTGACTGAACCTTGGGCGTCAAATTCAAGCTAGACAAACACAGTTAATCAAAATCAATCCAGCCCCAAATGACTTTGGTCTTTATGGGATTTAAAAGAGCTGCAGTGCAGACCTTACTTCAGAAGTGGCAGTGACTGCCCCATTAAATTCAATGTCATAATCCCGGCATCAGCTTTCCCATGGGATTTTATCCTTCACAAAGTGTCATTTTTTCTAGGGAGCAGGAAAGAGACGATAGCTATGAAGGGAAGGAGTTTGAAAGGCCACTGTTGTTCAAACACTTCACTATGCTGCTCCTTTGGAGGTTTAAAAGCTTTTGGGTTATTCTAGAAGGGATGAAGGAGAATTGCAAAAAGTAAAATGTAAAAAAGTCATTTAAGAATAATATACACATCACAGTAAGTTCCTGTGACTAAATTTGGGCTCAGATATTCACTGAAGTGCATGTACTTCTACATGGTCATGGCTAAGGACAAAGCATTTCAAAAGAGGACTGAGATAGGGAAGGGATTGAATAGCTTCTCCTAGGAGAAAAATCTGGCAGAAGAAAGAAGAAGAAAAAACAGAAAGGCACCTTTAACTACACAATGGGAGAGCAGAAAGAAGATAGGGACAGACATTTCTTGGAGGTACCTAATGAAAGCGCAAAAGGCAGTGTCATAGAATCACAGAATCATAGAATGGTAGGGGTTGGAAGGGACCTCTAGAGATCATCCAGTCCAACCCCCCTGCTAAAGCAGGTGCCCCAGAGCAGGGTGCACAGGAACCGATCCAGGCGGGTTTTGAGTATCTCCAGAGAAGGAGACTCCACAACCTCTCTGGGCAGCCTGTTCCAGTGCTCTGTTACCCTCACAGTAAAGAAGTTCCTCCTCATGTTCAGGTGGAACTGCCTGTGCTCCAGTTTGTGCCCATTGCCCCTTGTGCTGTCGCTGGGCACCACTGAGAAGAGTCTGACCCCGTCCTCTTGACATCCACCCTTTAGATATTTGTGAGCATTGATCAGATCTCCCAAGATGCACCAAAGGAAATACCTATTTCCAAAGTACTAAAAAAAATTTTGTCATGTTCAAACCTTACAAGAGCAACCCAGACAGGCTGTGAAATTTTCGCTTTCTTGGATACTCAAAATTCATCTGGACCCATTACAACTCACCTGGACCCTGCTCTGAGTAAGGAGGTTTGACCAAATGACAGTCATATGAATGAATTTTTGAATATTTGTGAATGGGTATCTAGACAGCCAGATCAACAGCTATACAGATAAATCAAATACAGGGGTGTTCTGAAACTTTCTTTCCTACTCTCCCAGCAAGGCATCGTGGTATTTACATTTTTGTAATGATCTCCAGAGACCATCAGGAGACACAAGCAGCAGTGCTTATATAGCTGTACCTTCCCCCATTCAGGACAAGTTGTACCTAGATGATAATTTCCAAATAAAGGTCTAAATATAAACCAGCACCCTCAATAATGAAAGCACATTTTCTTTTATTCATCAAATCTGGTAAATTTAAATGCAAAGATCTGACAAAAAGTTCTTTGGCACATGGCATCTGTAGTTAGCGTGACATAGGGTCACTGCATAGACATTTAGGATTTGATACTTCAGACAAAACTCCCACTGCAATCAACAGGTATTTTGCTCTAAAAAGGTCTGTGTCACAGCTTGAAGAGCAGAAAAATTGAGCATCATCTCTTCAGGCAGCACCTCTTTCAAGACCAGTGACATGACAGGCTTGGCTTCCATACAGAAGTGAAATAGTAATTGCAGGACCTATTTTCCATATATTCCTGAAGGAATTTCCACTGACTTGGTTAAAAACATGAATACCAGGTAACACCATATTATTCCTTTCCTAAAAAGAGATAATCAAACTCAGGTAAGGTAATAAATTGAAGGATGACTATAGAAGAGCCCTTTAAAGTCTTTCTTCAGGCTGCTTTCTCACCTGCTCACCACCACAGAAGTGCAAAAGATGGTTGAAACAATTACAGTGGTGGCCCTGGTTGTTGAGATGACTGAGATCTCCAGGAGCACGGATTGGAGGATCTTACAGTCAAGAGCTGACAGGCAGGGAGAGATTACATTGTTGGCAAATAATACACAAAGGAAAAACAGAGCACCTAGATATAAGGCTAATGACTCAAACGCTCAGGCCAAAACTTAATCTTGCAGCAGGGTTCATTTTTACTGGATGTTCTTAGGGTGATATCATGCCTCGAGCAAGGAACAGTAGGAAGATGTGGATTATCTGTCTACAAAAAAAACCGTAACAGTGATTACAAAACATTAGCAATTTGACTACAACACTAAGTACGAGCTCCGACTTTACTCAGAGCAGCGAGGGTCGAGTGTGTACCATGCGGTGAACTGCTGGTGCAGATGCAGTGGTCCTACCGACGCAGAGAAACCATAAGGTGTCATTCTCTCTAGGACATAGTTCTTAGAGCTAAGAAGAGAGAGAAGCTTCATGTCAAAGAAAACTGAAAATTGATGCGAAGTGCATCTTTACAGAGTATGATAAGACTGATCTGTAAATAGAAGAAAAAAATCTGAAGTGTAACTTGAAAAGGCATTTCCAAAGCACGCTGTTTCTAATGAGCATTTTTGTTGCTGTGGCTGGAAGCTAACATAAATTTAGTATCTGTGACAAGGCTGAACTTAAATCAATGACCAAAACACAGAACTTTGGTTCCTGGTAGTCTCTGTCTGTCTAGCAGACAGGGGCACAGACAGCTCACAGGCCAAGAAATGCCCATAACTTCCATTAGATGACGTAGGGCCATGCTATTTTTCTTCTTGTTATAGCTGAGTAACATTAAGCTGTGTTTTACTGTCTGGTCTGCCAAAGCTTTCAAAGCACCTTTTTGGCTCCCAGCTAGAAAAAAACCCTATTTTATGCTTCCTACCTCCTCTCACAAGAATTACCCTTACCTTAAACCTGCTTGAAAACAGAAGAGCTGGTAATTAAATTGAAGAAAGGATGGGATTCAGGTTGAATTTTGTTGTTCTTTCATGCAAATGAAAATATTAAAAAAAGAAAAACATCCTACCAACAGCTTTCTTCTCTATTAAGACATTATGCTGCAGAGCTCCAAGTGATGATAAAGCCAGACTGAGGGGTGTCCATGGTCTGGAAGCCAGGTGATTATTCTGTGTTTAACTAGCAGAATGAAGCCAGAAGCCCTAGTTGACCTTTTCTCTGGAAAGCCCCTAGAGGCATCAATATGGTGTAGCAGAACTCACTGCCTTGTTTTGCTGGACCCTGCACCCGCATGACGGACCGCATGAGAAAAAGGCCTGTGGGCAATGTGCTTCTGCAACCCAGCTAGCCACCCTCTGCCAGAGCCTTTTCTAGCCACCGAGCCATATGTAGGTGGAATTCAATTAAAGTTTTCTGATTTTTTTTCTGAACAAAACTAGATACATGGAGGAAATAATCTGATAAATGTTTCTGGTTAGACTTTCCAAAGGCAAAGAGTGGCCTGCAAATTATAGTGTTGTTTCTCCACCAGATATTTGAAAATAGCACGTTTGCTCTCTCCTATGGTGGGACTCTGGAACACAGAGTCAGGGAGAACAGGAAACGGCCTCTGGTTGTGCCGGGGAGGTTTAGATTGGGTATTAGGAAAAATGTCTTCGCCAAAAGGGTGAACAGTTGTCCGGCATTGGAACAGGCTGCCCGGGGAAGCGGTTGAGTCGCCATCCCTGGAGGTGTTTAAAAGACGTGTAGATGTGGTGCTCAGGGACACGGCTTAGGGGTGGACGTGGCAGTGCTAGCTTAACGGTTGAACTTGATGATTTTAAAGGTCTTTTCCAACCAAAATGATTCTATGACATATTTTGACCGGAAAACTTGCTGGGTCACAGCCACGGGGTACCTGACAGCACACCTGCGCTCACACCAAACAGCTTCAGCAGCTTTTCCCTCACTAGAAAACACGGAGATCTCAGAACACAGCCATCTGTGATGATGCTTACTAATAATATGAGACCAAAATAAAGCCTAGGAACATAAGTAGGCTGAGTATGTGTTGTCAACAGAAAAATTCCGTCTTTCTGTGCACTGCTTCCCTGTGCGGTGTGCATAAACATCTCCAAACAGCCTCTCCAGTGCTGTAAGCTCTAATGCTGGACTGCTCCGAACCCAGTAATATGTATGTAAGCCACTCACAGCCGTGATCTTTTTAATAAACCATCTATTAGCTAAACATGGGCTGATAACAAAGACATCTATACTGAGAAGGATTCCTCCTTTGAACTGGAATTTGCACAGTTCAAAATCCCATTTCTTCAATCTTGGGATTAATGTCTATGTTATCTGCGTGTGAAGACAGTCCTGTTTTGTCCCCATTGTAACAAGGGCCTGTGCGCCCGGGATGTACGTGTTTGTATTTGTAGGAGGATTGTATTCCAGGCAAGCACAGCTTGACTTGGGGAGGGAAATGCTGTATAATATTTGTATTACCATTAAAAAGCCCCCATGCTGGGTATTAGGCATTATTTCTCTCATACTTGGCATGTTGTAATAGGTTCTGAATGCTGTAATGCCCCTTTGAAATATCACTGGAAGTAAAGCCATGCAGAGAAATAGAGAGAGAAATCCATCTTGCACGCTAACCTATTCTTGAGCTCAGACTGCTTCTTAACGCTTCTCTTGAATTTAGGCATGGTGTTTGTATAAATTTGGAAATACGCCTATGTCTTATCAGGTTTGTAACTTAGCAACCTTTAATCTGGGTTTCTTGCTGCTCCTTACAAAGCAACTGATAAATCTAGTCAAGTGCTTACAATACACTTGGTAGGGAGAGTATAAGGGGTTCGTCAAATACACAACACCCAAAGCTCCGTTCATTTTGCTGACATTTACCTATACGCATAAAGACAAGCACAAAACCGCTCACTGCTCAAAGTCACATTTAATCAGACTGAGTGGCTTTACATTAGCAGACACCAACTGCTAGGGGGTTGGCTGGGATTTGCAGACTGAAGAAGTTTCATAGAGCGTGATTTGTCTGCGACGTGGTGATTTTTGGTTTAGTCACTTAACTGAGTTAATTTGTCATCTCTGTATTTGAAGAGGGAGTTAACCAGAGGTAAAAATGAAAAGGAAGTGATAAAAATGGAGNACTTGCTGGGTCACAGCCACGGGGTACCTGACAGCACACCTGCGCTCACACCAAACAGCTTCAGCAGCTTTTCCCTCACTAGAAAACACGGAGATCTCAGAACACAGCCATCTGTGATGATGCTTACTAATAATATGAGACCAAAATAAAGCCTAGGAACATAAGTAGGCTGAGTATGTGTTGTCAACAGAAAAATTCCGTCTTTCTGTGCACTGCTTCCCTGTGCGGTGTGCATAAACATCTCCAAACAGCCTCTCCAGTGCTGTAAGCTCTAATGCTGGACTGCTCCGAACCCAGTAATATGTATGTAAGCCACTCACAGCCGTGATCTTTTTAATAAACCATCTATTAGCTAAACATGGCCTGATAACAAAGACATCTATACTGAGAAGGATTCCTCCTTTGAACTGGAATTTGCACAGTTCAAAATCCCATTTCTTCAATCTTGGGATTAATGTCTATGTTATCTGCGTGTGAAGACAGTCCTGTTTTGTCCCCATTGTAACAAGGGCCTGTGCGCCCGGGATGTACGTGTTTGTATTTGTAGGAGGATTGTATTCCAGGCAAGCACAGCTTGACTTGGGGAGGGAAATGCTGTATAATATTTGTATTACCATTAAAAAGCCCCCATGCTGGGTATTAGGCATTATTTCTCTCATACTTGGCATGTTGTAATAGGTTCTGAATGCTGTAATGCCCCTTTGAAATATCACTGGAAGTAAAGCCATGCAGAGAAATAGAGAGAGAAATCCATCTTGCACGCTAACCTATTCTTGAGCTCAGACTGCTTCTTAACGCTTCTCTTGAATTTAGGCATGGTGTTTGTATAAATTTGGAAATACGCCTATGTCTTATCAGGTTTGTAACTTAGCAACCTTTAATCTGGGTTTCTTGCTGCTCCTTACAAAGCAACTGATAAATCTAGTCAAGTGCTTACAATACACTTGGTAGGGAGAGTATAAGGGGTTCGTCAAATACACAACACCCAAAGCTCCGTTCATTTTGCTGACATTTACCTATACGCATAAAGACAAGCACAAAACCGCTCACTGCTCAAAGTCACATTTAATCAGACTGAGTGGCTTTACATTAGCAGACACCAACTGCTAGGGGGTTGGCTGGGATTTGCAGACTGAAGAAGTTTCATAGAGCGTGATTTGTCTGCGACGTGGTGATTTTTGGTTTAGTCACTTAACTGAGTTAATTTGTCATCTCTGTATTTGAAGAGGGAGTTAACCAGAGGTAAAAATGAAAAGGAAGTGATAAAAATGGAGAAGGTGAGGTATATATATAAAGATGAGTTATATTTTTTTACAATGATTTGACCGCACTGCTGGGTTCAATCCTATCCACAAGGCAAACATACTACAGAAAATAAGAGCTGGGAGCTTTGAGCGACAAAGCTCTGAACGACACAGTTGTCGCAAGCGGTTGGCGTATTCGTTACAGCATTGCACCTTCCCAAAACGTGCTGCTAGAGGATTCCCAGTCACACATGGGAGGCTGCCCGACAAGCTTCTCTCGGTTTGTTTTCCTCTCACATTAACGCAGCTATGTCCTGGAATTGCCTCTTGCGGCACATCCCATGGATGGTAGAGAAACATGTCCAAAGGGCAGAGTTACAGGCTCGGAGTTGGAGGTTGCCTCACAAGATGGGGTTTTTTTAGGCTCTTCTGCACGCTACTGCATTTGACTCATTTCTGTTGTTCTGAAAACTGCAGGTATTTCTCAATCTGTTTTGGCATTCTTTTTCATCTCAAGAGCAAGGGTAGGTAGGGTGGGTTCCAGGAGAGCAATGTCACTGTCAGGATAAAGAACAGCAAACAAGTCTCTTGTTTGCAGGCTTCAGTGTTAGGGGTCTGTTTCATGGGAAGTGAGAGGGGATTTTATCAATGCCATGAAACAGGTCCTTTGATATAGAGACAATTAAAGTCAAAGACAAAGTGCAGCTGTCCAGTACCCCCAAACACATGGCTATTAGCCAGCACAAAGGCTAAAACACATACACATAATTGTTTTACAGTCACTTAAAAGTTTGTATTTAATATCAGTCTCTTAGGGCCTACAGGCATGTTATCACAAGTTGTTACCTCTTATCCTTCAGAGTTGTACTTAATAGAAAACGTGGAGTTTATGACTTCTCCAGGTGTTGCAGAAAGCAGTGAAAAGACTTGGCTTTTGCTGCAAGGTGAGCACTGAGTTCAAGTGCCAGCAAAATAAAAAAGGCTGCTGGATTCTGGTCTATTTAAAGTGATGCAAAACCAGCTTCAGGACTGCTGCTGCTAGTGCTAAGGAAACCTTACTCTTCTGGCTGAATTCCCATCGGCTGAACTAATGTGCATGTTTAAATATTTCACAACAAATTCTCTAACCCTTCATGTCAATTAATCTTATTTATCAATTAAAACGCCAATGGTTCTGAGGGCTACAAAATGCCATGTGGATCTATGACCTAGCGATTCCCCTACCTATATGCTTCTCTCTTCTTTTGCAACCTGTTTTGGGTGGCTGGGCAGTTCTGCTGTAGCTCTTCACTAACATCATTGACGGGGAAGGCACCCGCAGGGTGAGCCACCGGAGCAGAGCCTCCTCTGAAAGGTCAAGTCACCACCTCAAAGCAAAAGTCCCTACAGGACAGTACTGTGGGGAAAGCTCTCACTTTTCCTGGGGAGGGAGCAGGACAAGGTGCCTCTCTGAAGCTCCTGTACACTGACACACACAGCACGGGGAGCAGACGGGAGGTCTGTGTGCAGCCTCACTGGCATCTCAGAGATGCGGCAAGAAAAAAAAAGAGTTTCAGAAACTTTCACAGGCAGCTTTTCCTGTCACTACCAGTCAACCCAGAGACTCAAGAAAAGGAAGAGACTAAAGGCACAGTACTGCTCTCTGGAGTTTGGACTCAGTTTCCAGAAAGAAGGGCCAGGTCTTTCTGATCATGGGGACATCAGCTGAGAGCAGGAGCCCCTTGCAAGAAAGGAAAAATAAAGTCTTCTCAAGCTCTGTTTCAGCTGCCACCCTCACTTGCTCACAGTTGACTAACATATGACTTGACTTAACTTCTTGTGAAGGTGCTGCAGAAGCAGCCATGGCAAGGGTCATGGGGGAAGGCCTCCATGGGCAAAATTCCCAGCTATGGTAAAGACAGAATTCTTAGCTCCTACCGGGGTTGGTTGCAAGTAGCAGTGAGAACCATGACCACATACCACTCCTGGGCAGCTGCACAAGCCACAGGGGTCCAGGGTCCTGGGGACAGAGATGGAGGATCCCTGTGCTACTGCCAAGTGCCGCGCAGGCTTCCATCTTGCAGATCCTACCCTGCTCCTCCTCTCCAACTAAAAGACATGAGTCGTATTTACTCAGGATGTTTACAGTTTTTTTAGTGGTGTTTATTTCGGTGGCAGTGCATGTCACTCTTGTTAGAGGATGGTACTAAAAGAGGTGCCTCAATCCATCACATGGGAACAGGCAAAAGGGAGAGAGTAACCCTCTTCAATCATTATCAAAAATTCATTCAAATTCTCATTTAAAGGAAATGATCCATGTCAATAGCAGGCTGCAAGAGCTTTTTTATCCCTGATAATTAATTACATCCTATTTCAGCTTTCTACTGAGATTCCATGTAAGCCCAAAGTCAGGAGAGGTTTGCCAATCTGCTTTTTATCATACTGGTTTCTGTGACTGCTGGAGAAAGATGATGTTTTGGTACTGTTCCCCGTGAACCTTGGGAGTATCCACTGCAATTGCTTGTGGACCTCATCACCCTACAGTGAAAGGAAGCACCTTCCTCCTACTTGATTTTCCTTTCACGGCTGGAAGAAGATTCCTTTGTACGGTTCCCACCAACAAGAAGAGTGCAGTGTTCCCAGTACAAAATATAAAGCTTTGTATAGATGAAATTTGCATTTTTAGTTTGAGCAACAAGATCCATCAAATTAACTTCCTCTTCACACGGGAAAAAGTGGTCTGCAGTGCACTGACATGATTACCTCTGACAACACTGCCAGTTCATATAGGAGTAACACCGAGGAGGCATGCTGGAATTAGAAAATACAGGCAAGCAACAGCCAAGAACCGCAAGAGAGCACGTCTCGGTGATAGCTGCCAGTTGCATGTTCGAGTTAACAGATGTCTGTGGGGCTTCGGAGTTTTAACATCTCCATGGTTTGCTCAGAAATGTCATGTCTTTCCTTTGGAAGGGTTTAAGCATGTGTGCTCTTTCTCCCTCGTGTGGGCTTTATACAGCGATGCCCTTTCAAATTTTGCGTATTTTAAGTTAGGTAAATAGACAGTACTTCCTCATATTTGCAATAGCCTCGTGCTTCCTGCATTTACTAAATGAAATATGAAATTTTAGACCTTATGTCCTGTAATAATAATAATGACTACTTTTTCTCTTAGAAATAAAAAGCGTTTTATAAAGAAAATTAGTATCATTACTGCCATTTTATGGATGTACATAAGGTTACTAAGCTCATAATCTCACTTCAGGCCTAGGCTTCATGTCTGGCTAATGAAGAGAGCAGTGACAATTCCCAGAACACAGTTCAGAGCCAGAATTAGCTAACGCCTAAAAGGAGATACTGTGATTACTCTGGCCCCCTGGAAGAATAAGTGGGAGGGCTGAATTCAGACAGCAGAAGAGAGTCTGAACTGAGATGAACCGAGGCCCCAGCCTGGTTGCCACCCACAAAGCCACACTGGTACTCTGAGGACCATGAAAGGATCAAGGACCACATCACTATAGACATCCATTTGGATTTTTCGTAAATCAATAGGCAAATTTGTAACATCAGCATTAAAAATTCACTGCTTGCATGTTTCCTAAATAATTTTGGGGCTTGTTCCATCTTTATTAAATACATCTTTTGTAGATCTTTTATACAAAGATCTTTTTACACAAAAAATGTGTACCTAGCTAAGATATAGCTTGGCTACATGTGACTACAGTCACATATACATGTATATATCTTCACTAGACACGTTCTTTTACTGAATACCATCTAAATGCCATTTGAGAGGAATTGTCTCCTCTGCCTTTCCAGCTAGTAGTGAACATGCTGAACAAAAACCGATAAATAGATTATTTTTTCCTGCACGAAATAGCGGGAAAATTATTATGGTGTCTTCAAACAACAAGTTTTTTTCCTATCAGGCCGTTCTAGAAGCTTGAAGAGCAGAAAAACCATTATTTTTGCCTGCCTCTGCTTTCATAATTGTCACTATGAAGCATTCTGTTCTCTCAAGTGTGATAACAGTGGCAATAGAAACCAATATTTTTCTGCTTCACCAACATGGCCTCCTAACGCTGCCCCCAAACCAAAAAAAGACACGAGATTCTCCATCAGCACCATTGCCTTGGGGGCACTCGGGAAGTTCAGAGGTACAGATCTAGCTCACTGAAATGTTTGAGATATTACCCGTGCTGATTATTATTATGCTCATTATATATATTATAAACCGTTGAAATTAACCTTGCTAGTTTTCTTCTAAAAATCAACTCCTGCAGCAGCTTACCTTAACATGGTTTTTGCCAGGAGTGTAATTAGGGCTAGAATTTCTAAGTTATTTGCGAGGCACCTGCTTTGTGCCCAGACACCAAGAGGCTGTGGGAGGGATACTCAGCTGGCACCCATTCTGTTCAAGCTTCTGAAAACATCCTTTTCTCACCAGAGCCCCTTTTGGCCATCGAGACCCAGGGCCCACAGGTATTTGAGATCAGCGGCACTGCTGGGCAAGGCTGTGTTAGAAAACTTGGGCTTCAGTCAGCTCCGGTTTGTCAGTGCTGCAGGTCCCTGGCTGCGTTTCTCTGGGCACAGCCATCGCTGCAGCTCAAGCCAGGGCCGGGCTGACGGTGCTGCAGCCGGAGCCAAGCCCTGCTTGAACGTGCGCAGGACCACCACCTGCACTCAGCATCTGGCTCCAACACAGACCTTTGCCTGGCCCCATCTGCTCCTGCAGCCACCCAGTGCTTGTGCCTCTTTCCTCCACTATCAAGCGAGTAACTGGGCTCTTTCACCTTCAGCTTGGCGTAACACCTCGGTGCTAGCCCTTATGGAGGGATGGCCTCCTGAGGACCCACTGGAGAACATACCCCAAAACACAGGCTCCAATTTAATGTGAGGACTCTCTTTTCTCATTTGCCTTCTGCATACAACCAAACCAGTGGCTCAGAGTTAACAAGGTGGAGATGGGGGTGAGGAGACGGACTGAGTAAGGATGCTATGAGATCCTTAAACCGAGAGATTAGGGAACAGGGGAAAAGACACACAGTTGGTATAGATGCATATTCTGTGGGAAGCTGGATCTTTCCTATGCTGTCTAAAGTTATGAGTAACTCCTGTAGAGTCAGTTTCACTCTTTCATATTTCTTTCTGCCTCTGGACCAATACACTGTAAATCAAAGGGCCCCCAGAATTTGCCACTCTGGGAAGATGTGAGCTTCAGCAACTTGTGTATCTTGAAGGGTCTTTTGGGCTCAGGGCACTTAGGGCTCAGGTCCCTGAGGTCTTAGGGCTGTGAATCAGCAGGAGAGCAAAGGAGCCTGTGCCCACCAGGCACCAGGGTCCAAAGGTATACAAACTGTGGCCAGGCAGAAGTGTCAAAGCATATGGCCCTGGTGCACAGGAACAGAGCGGCCCTGGAAAGGGAAAAGAGCAAGAACTAAACGAGAGCTGCACCACTGCCCCTTCGGCAGGAGAGATGGTCTTAGCCTGTGCTTAGGCCATTTGCCTGGCTCTTGGTTTGTTCTTGCCAGTGACTATCTGCTTTCACTGTACCAGTAGGATTGGAGTTTGATTAGAGTTGAGGATCTGAGCTGTGTGGGGACAGAAGTCTTCATCAGCTGGTCATTAGTGCTTGTGCTGAGTTGGTCAGCCCAGCCTGTGGAGTCTTTCTGAGCTCCAGTGGGAGCAAATGGAGAGCTTTGTTAAGTTTAAGAGATTTTTCACCGTCTGAATAGATTGCTTTGTCATTTTGTGAAGTGCGTGGCTACCTTGGCAGGGAAACGATGCATCGTACCAATAGGTCTGAGCAAATTCCTGGTATTCTGCATGCACAGGAACTGTCACTGTTTGAAATCTATGGTGCTTCATCCCTTGTAAGAAATGTCTAGAGACAGATGGAAGGGGAGAGAGAGGGGGGGAGAGTGAGAGATAGAGGAAGATATATAAGGAAAACATGATGGCATAACACAAAGGTTTTTATTTACATGTTAACACAGCGAATGTTTGCATCAACAATCACGCCAAATGAGAGGTAACAAAACCTCTACCCTGCTATCCAGGATTCCTGCATGCTCCTCTAGAAGCCCCAAGCAGGTGAGCTAGGGGAGCAGTGCCAAGTGCTGGCAGAGCTGGGCCCTTTATTCCCCTTATAAACACACTACATCTCTCCACCCAGTTCCTCCAGCAAGCTGTTGAGACAAGATGCTCGGAATAGCTTTCTGGAAATGAATACTGATGGGATTTGGGGGCTATGTCTATTCCAGCAAACGAAGCAGGGTGACAGATAGTGCATTGGCCTGTGATCATCATCCTATTTAACTGATAGATGGAGTAACAAATTATCCGGCATTGATTTGACCCATGCCAAGTGGTACTTTCCTGGACGACGTCCAAGCACAGTTTGGGTGATACACAGGCCAGGAACCATTTCCAGAAGGCAG
This sequence comes from Steatornis caripensis, assembly GCA_013398225.1. Lineage (NCBI taxonomy): Eukaryota > Metazoa > Chordata > Aves > Caprimulgiformes > Steatornithidae > Steatornis > Steatornis caripensis. The sequence continues at coordinate 826,766 of VZSC01007893.1, forward strand.
AATGGATGAAGTCATCATGCCCAGAAGGAAGAAGGGGAAAAAGAGTTTTTTTACAGGAACACAGCCCAGAGTTTGTCACTTTCCCTCACGTCTAGAGAACAGACTCTCTCCTCATTTATTGCCGTTAATGTACTCAGGGAGACCTCAATTCAGATTGTAGAGGGGTTTTTTTGTTGTTGTTGCTGCTGTAAGTTGAATGGCATAGATTCTGTCCAAAAAAATCCCAGACCTCAGAACAAAGACACGAGATAACTCTTCAAATGTTCTAAAATACTTTTTCCTGTACTTAGGAGGGCTGCTCTTTTAAATCCCAAAGCTAAAAGCCAAAGGGGATTCTCCCAAGAAGCTGGACACTCCCAGTGTGAGGTCATCCAAAGACTGATTTCTGAGTCCCCGCTTTTCTAGGAAGATAGGACTGTGCTTGGCTAGCCCTGAGCCAAGGACAGCCAGGGAGGGTCGCGTGCTCAGGAGAAGGAGAACAGCCGGAAGAGGAAGATTTCTTTCACAGGAAGAAAAGAAAAGCAATCAAAAGGAAATATTTGCAGATGCTTAAGAGGTGTCTCAGCAAGTACATTAGTATGTTGATTGAGATGTTAAGTATCTGATAAACTGCACAGGAATATGCAGGTTTATGCATGGATTTTATTTCCACATAAGGTTCAGATGTCCTATGGGGAAATTTCAATTTAAAGTTGCTAACAAATCCCTTTCAGTCTGGATTTAGTTTGCTCTGCTTTGTTGTAAAAGCAACTGACTGATCTTTGCATGAAAGTGCATGTTAGTCTCTCAGATGATGCTCATTGGCAATAAAACTGCCTTCTTTAAGTTATGGTATTTCAAAGCAAATTTCTTTGAATTACTTCAGTGTCTACGCATAATTTTGGTACCTCCTCAGCGGCAACTGATGTTTCTGAGAATGCAGAACTGAAACATTACACATTGGTTTAAGGTCTTGTAACCGCGCAAGCTTCTGCCACCCCCAGCTTGTGTGTGCTACCTTGAGCTAATGGCTTATCAGTAAACTCAGAACCATTTAGTTGATGTTTCCTAAGTAATATTCCAGGTTACATACATCCATGGTTTATCCTAAGTTGGTCCCGATGGTAACAAAGAATCAACTTAATGGCTGGAGTCCATGATCTTAAAGGTCTTTTCCAACCTAAACGTTTCTATGATTCTATGATAAAATCTTCACTTACATCTTGCATACAAGCTATACTGCCCTATGCCTGATATGAAGGGTTTGCCATTTCCTTGTATTTGATCCAGTTTCCACAATACCAGCAATGGTGGGAGAGCTGCCCAGCTGCACAGCCTGCCCTTTCCTATAGGGCATTTATCATCCACCACACCCAACTGAGCACATGGTGGGGCACTGTCTCCCCTGGTCTCCAGGGTAAATTTGCCACTAGCACTCAGGGTCCAGCTAAGAAACTGAAAAAATCAGACTGTGCTAAGATATGGGTCACTGAGACTAAACTGCAGTATCTTTTCGGGTTTTTTGGAAACTAGTATTTATGAACATTTGCTTTTAATATCCAAAGGATGTATTGAAAGATCAACTAGACTCTGTCACGTAAAGTTAAATGTATTAAATTGCACACTATTTAGTACAAAGAGTATTTTTGTCTGAGACCTCCTCTGCCAGTCTATCAGCCACTGTTTATTCTGCAAGTATAATTTCAAATGTCCATTTGCTGGATTTTCATATACAAGCGTCATCATACACTCTACTATATTACGAAGTATCTGTAATATCTAGCATTTGCACAATATGAAAATCTCCCCCTCTTTACCTATTAGGCAAGTACATCCTTTCTAGACAGCGAATTCGGTAGTGTTACTGATTTGTCTATCAAAACGTGCCACAACACTTGGGAATAAATCCATATAACATATAAACACAAATGTGTCAGTCAATGTAGAGGCAAGTGCTCATGATCATTTACTTTCTACAGGCTAACAGGTATACTCTTCACCAGCAGTACATATGATTGCTTCTTCAAAGACACAGCTTTCCCAAAGCTGAAAAAAAATGAAGCAAGAGCAAGTAGGAGAGAGTATTTCAACATTGAGTTCAGGATAGAGATAAGCAATGGCTTAGGGCTATGAATGTACCCGTGACAGCACTGAAGTAAGTTTGGTCTCGTTGCTTGGCATTTGCCCTTCTTCTTGGGTGAATTTTCACGCCAGACAGGGATCCAAGCCAGTGTGGCTGCACTGCTGTAGCCCATGGCCAGCCAGCCATCCCAGAGGGAGTACAAGGCTGTACCTGCCATAGCCCAGTCAGGTCAGGGCAGTGGGGTGCTGTGGGCAGAAAGGCTGCCATGCCCCGGCTGTGCTGCCTCCAGGGAGAAACAGCTCCAAACATATGGGCACTGGCTGCTTTTGAGGTAGGGAGGTGGGGACCCCTTCAGAGGAGCATCCATTAAGCCATTACCACCTTGAAGCCTCTCCTCCCCTTTTACATAGGGCTGGAGGAGGGAGCCAGGTCCCCCCGGGAATCATCTCAGATCCCATCCTGCTTCCGCCCCTCCTCCAGCAGCAGCAGCTGTGTGCCACGTTCAGTCTGTCCATCTTGCCGAGAAACCTTGAGGAAATTCAATGCTGAGATGAGCCACAGGGACAGAGCTGACTGCACAGCCGATGAACCCAAAAGACATCCTCTTAGAAAGGCCCAGTTCTGTGCTCTGGTGGGTATTATTTCCTCGATTTCAAGTTGAGAGAAAGCAAATTCTGCAGAAAGCAGAGCAGGAACTACTAGTCATCCATATCTGTGCAAAGGGTCCTCAGTCCCTCGGAGGAGAAACACCTACCTTCATTACATGATGACGTAGAGGTAGAAATAATACCATGAAAAACAAAATGATGCTGACAGCAATGGGCAGAAATAAGGAAATGTGGAAATAAAAGTCACTGCTAACGGAGAGAAGAGGCACCACTGGCCAGCCAGGGTAAAGCTAACCAGGAGGAGTTATTTACATGCATCAGGAGCAAATGAAATGAAATCCCATTAACAGCACAGACCTGCTGTTAGACAGGGTTGGCAGGATCATCGATCACAAAGTGCAAAAGGCTGAAGTACTCCAGCAGCGCTTTCCCTGGGTGCCGAGGAGCTGAGGTGACGTCAGCCTGAGCCAGCCACCGCGGACTGGCACAGCGGAGAGGACCCTTCTTCCCACGCCCCCGGTTCAGGCAGCTTTTTCTCTTCAAGACAGGATGTTTTGCACCTATAAGAACTAACAATTGCAGCCAAGGAGCTCTTTGAATTATTAATGCTAGTAAAACTTGGAACGATCAAAAAAAACCCAGCTTGCAAGGTTACAAACAAGCTTAGACTGACATCGGTCACTGATAAAATCCACAAAAAGCTGGCAGGGAAAACAATCAGCAAGGAGTCAAAAGAACAAGTGATTCAATCAACATTGTCATTTTTATTATTTTTATCATTTTTATAATGTACCTCAAAAGTTTTGTGACATCACAAATTAAATTTGGTTGCTCAACTTCTATAAGGCATTAGAGCAAGTCCTTCATAACATTCTTATAAAAATTAGCTGTACAAGAAAATCAATGCAGACTCATTTTAAAAAGATTAAGTGTTGCTCGGTTGGTAGATCTCAGAAAGGCATTTGCAATCACTGAGGGTTTTTTGAGCAGAAGCCTCTAGGGAGCTGCCCTCATCCCATTCAATATCTTTATCAATGGTCTTGAAGAAAATATTAAATCATTGCTGATATAATTTGTAGCAAATAAAAAGAAAACAATGAAGAGAGAAAAGATGATGGGCATAGGTCGGGGTCACTTGGAAAGGGGGGTCCATTCGAATGCACGTTTAAACACAACCAAATTTAAGGTCATTCTTCAGGAGAAAATAAATCCCATTTATATGGAGGGAGGAGGGGGTCATATCAGGGGAAGCAGTGGCTTTTAGGAGGATTTAGTAGCTGTAACAGACAAGCAAAACAATGTGATAGCTGAAAGAGCAAATCATATCCATCAGCGTATAAACAGACAAATACCAAGGAGGAGTAAAGAAATAATATCATTTTGTTGTGCATGATGTTTGTTACTTCAAAATACAAAATTGATTACGCGTGTCGATGGAGCTGCCACTTTTGTTTCTCGGGTGGCTGGTCTACGTTCCCAGCTTCTGGGTTTTCCCTCCTGCTACTGTGCCAGGTGGCAGGGCCTGGCCAGGCTCAGTGCCCCGGGGGAAATGGGCAGGATAACTAATGCCAAGGCACTGGTTACTCCTGCCCCAGGGGGGTCCAGAGATGCTGCAGGCAGGGCGATGAGGGGTGCTGTGCTGCTCTATCTAGGCACTAAAAAAAGAGCTGGGGAAGAATGCTTGATTTTGGGAAATGTCTTCCAGTGAGAAAATCTAGAAATTTCAGCTGTTTTGATCACCCAAGAAAAGGCTAAGAGGTGGTTTTATCACAGTGTAACAGAACCTAAACACGTAAGACGTTTCACACCTGGCAACACTTCAGTCTAGTAGAAAAAGACAGGCGGCCCAACGGTTGGAAACCACAGCCAGGCAAACTCAGCCTAGAAACTCTTCTGTTTCAACAGGGAGGGTAAATAATAACTGAGCCCTCCCTTGCAGTTTTTAAAACATGAGTGAATGTCTCGCAAAATTATATGTTATGCTTCAAAGAAGTTTAAGGCTGGAAGGAGAAATCGTTGTGTAAGGTTATTTGAGAGACACGGTAGATCACATAAGGCCCTTCTATGCTTACTTCATTATTTTGATATTTTTCCCAGGCCTTGGAACTCATCTGGAAGTCTGCTACTATCGTCCTTGGCTTTTGTTCTCCCTTTCTGAGACCGTGGCACAACACAGAGAAAATGCAAATACAAATTATATAAACTTTGTGGTCAGGCAGGTTTTCAATCCTGAATTTGCAGACCTACATCGACTACTCAGAAACTGATACTGATTTGGGGGATTTTTTCCAAATGGCAATTTGTACTAGTATTCTGTACTCTAGCCATGAAGTAAATGGAATTGTAAAGATTTCTGTGTCTTTTAACTACTTTATCATTTTTTAACATTGCAAGACCTTGGTTTAAGGCTACATCATGCAGTGGTTTCAACTCACTCTTGAATTATACTGCAATTAGATTATAATCAGACTTTGACTGCGCTTTCCTGAACACACCAATTCTAAAAGTTCGGGGTTGTCCCTATGGCTGAGTTACTTTCCGATCACTGAGTTTCATACTTAATGTGTATTTTTAGACCCTGGATACACCAACTCTGTTGAATCTATGCTGTAATAACACTATCACTTACTAACGAACCTATATTGATTAGTAATTGCAGGCAACATGGAGCTACAGTAATTTTACTGGGATTGCTGTGTAATAACGATGTAATTTCTGTCTGATCTACAAATTAAAATATATGCTACTTTACTTTGCCATTAATGTTTTGGCTATATTTACCTATCTCTAATAAATTTTAGCTGTAACGCAGTGGTGAAATGAGACACGACTTCCCCTAGGGAATAGTCTTGATTCAAACTCTGTAACACTCCTTTAAACGGAAGGCTCCTTTTGCTCTACAGTTCTGGAAGGCAGTTAGGTCATTTTCTGTAGTCTGGGAGAAATGTTACCTGGTCAGGACAGACTACCAGGAGCATGCATGCCATTGGCATCAGTGTGGTCAGGATTCATCCTAGGCAGGAAGAATCCAAAGTCCTAGGTCCTGAGTCAGATAAAACTCCTCTTGGTTCAAAAAAGGGCTGCAGGAATACAAGAATTACTTTGGAAGTTTTTATAAGAGATGGCCTGGAAGAAAATTACAGAGTACATGTGATTTTTTTTGTCATAGGTCTCTAATACTTTCTGCTTAACTGATGAGTTGACATCTCCCCAGTGCTGGCTGAGACAACTGCAAGGCTAAGGGCTGCTCTGATGCTGTGTCCATCCAGAAGGGTTTACTCTTAGGGTAAATACGTAGATCAAAAACAAAGATGATTGATAGAGTGTATTTGTTGCAACATACATCAGGAGGACTGCTGGTGCTTCAGCAACAGGTTGCCTGCCCTTACTTTATGAGAACATCCATGTCCATAATTTGGCATCCGTTATCAGTGACAAGTTATTCTGTAATTAAAGAAATAAAAAGTCTCTTAGAAAATGAATTTTTGAGTCAGTGTCTTCTCTTTCCCATCTCGCATTACTGTCACGATTCACTCCCTTTCACTTTTCCCTTACTTAACATCTTATCTTGTTTGTCATAAAAATCATTTATATATAAATCACTACATTTCAGGCAGAAGCAGCGTGGCGAATAGTTACTGTAGGCCCTAAACTACAGACTCATGCTGACATTACTCACCTCCCTTGGGACTCACATGTTTTCTTTCCTGGCTAAATTCGCATAAGAGCAGCCTAGACTCAAAGCCCACTTTCAGATTAGATTTTGTAAATACTTTTTTTTTTTTTTAAATGATTTATTTTTCCCTTTACTTCAGTCTGGCTTGTCTCCAGGGTTTATTTCAGAGTAAAACACAAGACCCTCTATTTCCTTTGGATGCAGTCTTTAAACAAGGATTTGGAGCCCTCTGAAACACTGAGTAACCCAGCACATGACACGGTGCTTCCTTTCAGCCCCCAGGGCCAGCTGGGAGGCCACGCAAGGAGCCATCTGAAAGAAGTGACCCCAGCCGAGCAGTGGCAGCCAGGCAGAGTGCCCCATGGCGGTCTGCACCAGGCAGAGACACTCAACCCACATGTACAGAGGGAACAGTAGACACTAATTTTGTGACAGTAGAAAGTACTAATTTTATTCCACGCCTTCCGATTGGAAATTTCCCCCGAGTTACCCTTTAATAAGGTCACACACATGATGATAGAAAAATTCTGGGAGTGGAATTCAGCTCCAGTTACGACACCTAAACTCAGGATCGTAATTCAAGGGACTGTCACAGTTCCCACGGTAGTCCACAGAGGTCGTCAGCTCTGCTGCTGGAGACCAGAGGGTTATCTCAGCCAGACAGCCGGGATGCATCCACTTAGGGTGAGCAAAGGCACTCTTTACATGAATCAGATCTCCACTGACTGTGACAGGAGCCCGGACTCACAGTTAGACACCTAAATCTTGCTTTGTCTATAAAGGAGCTGAGCCCAATCCTAATGCATGTGTCCTTCCAGTTTGTCCACAGGACCTCTACACGAAAACCATGGAAGGGTTGCTACAAGCTGTAGCAACTCCTAAATCCAGTTCGAAAGTGATGCTGAAAGCACTAACTACAAAGCTCTTCCATAATACTGGCTATCTTTTTGCCAGCTTATTCAATACTAAGCAGTATTTATAATAAAGATCCTGATTTATTTGTAGTGTTTATTCAAAATATCAGAACAAATTACTTCTATCCAATACAAACTCTCTTTACAATTCCATTCAGTTTTGTTAGGTTTTTAAGACTGGTCCTAATTTGCATCTTTATGCTAAAACATGAAAATAGAGCTGCTTTCCTTGAACACCTCCATTTTTCACTAACTCCAATAGAAACATCTCATGTAAAAGGAATGCTAGATCAGAAAGTGGTAGCTACAGTAAGAGCAAGCTAAGTAATGGCAAGCCAGAGAGAACACGTCCTCCAGTGCCTTACAAGGAATATCCGTCTTAAATCAGAAAATATTATGCCTGAAGCTTGGCAAACATTGTGAGCTTCGTTTTAGATCCTCCAACTACAGTTTTCTGTGAGTCCCATACTAATTTCAAGAAACATTTCACAATCCCAGGCTGGTAAAACAAGGGGCTGGAAAGGACACCCACAGTCTCTACAAGCCTTCAGACAAGCTGGATGGCAGAAGCTGGTGTGAAGAAAAGGGCACATCTTTTAGGGCAGGCAGTTACAGCAATTACCTTTAAGAGCAAATCTCTGGGTATTTCTGCTTTGATTAACATGCCAACTCAAAACGAATTTGGTTCACGTGTATAGACAACACCAACAGTGATGTCTTAAAGACCAAATTCAGCATACATCAACATATCATCTCTTTAGAAGAGACGATTCTAAATATACGCTTTAAAACATTTATGGGGTATACATAGAGCAAGTTTTCTGCTTCAGAGATGATATTCACTGTCTTTTCCTTTTGCATGATCCATATTTGCCTCCCTCAGCTGTATGTACAAATGGCACTGTTTTTTCTCAGAACAGTTAGAAAGATTGCAATGACATTGAATGTGACCTGATTTCAATAATACTGAATAGATGAAAGCAATAAAACAAAACCCCAAAACAACATAAAAGCAGATCAGAGTATAATTAGTGCTGTAAACCTAAGGTATTTCTGTCAGTCGCAGCACAACATCACACTAGTTACTTCTGGCTCCTTTTGTTAAAAACTAGCTACGTTCCTTTGCTAGAAATTTGCATTTTATTCCTGATTACATTATGTATTCTCGCTGAGAAAGTGCAGAGGACAAGAATATTTAAGTATGTGAATCAAGCAAGCCTGCAACGTTGCCAATTTCTTTCAGTCTATTTTGTCGTCAGTTCACTGGAGCTTCACGCATTGCTTCCTTGCCATTAATAGGAGTTATTTGCCACATACATCTCATGAACTCGTTGTGGAAAACTATAAGGCATTTTTTTGGTTGTTTGTATTTACAGCGTAAGAACATGCTGCTGCACCAGTGATTTCCATGGATGCATTGCCACTGATGCAGTCAGGAGGAAGAGTTGCCGTGACAGAGGATGTCTTCTCTTCTTCTTCACTAGAGCAGTGGCAAATCCATTGCAGACGTGGCCGGTCTGGAAGTGGCATGCTAATTTGCAAAGCAGCTGAAATTGGTTTTAATAAATATTTTAGTGCTCTTCCTATATATTGCAATGAAGAAGCTTTAAATGCGGGCTTAAAGTAATAAAACCAAAGAGCTCAGAAATACCAGGTGTCGAACAATATAGGCCCACGACTGGGACCTGCATCTCGCAGTAGCAAACAATAGTTATTTCTGTGTCATTTAATCGGTTAAAAATGCAGAAACACATAAACGAGCCCAAAGCAGAGCATGTAAGGAGAGCAAGTAACTTTTTTAGATAATACAAAGCATGAAAAATGCCTGATGCAAAGGAAAATAAAGAAATCTTTGGCATGAAAATACTTGTTACACCAATCCTGCACAGAAACATCCAGATCCAGCCCAGAAACAGCCCAGCTCTCACTGTCACATTCAGTGGCTTTGAGATAAACACCTCTAGAAATGCCCCAGTGCCTACAGCCCCACGTTCCTTCCAAGCAGCAGCAAACGGGTGGGGTGAGCGCACGGAGATCTGTATTCTCGTATTTGCAGGATATTATTCTAAACAATGAAGAGAAAAATTTTGGACATCAAGTGTCCTTGGCCGTCTATCCTTAATTGTCATTACTTGTGCCATTTACTGTGTTCATACCTATACCCTGGTGTGAAAATCTGAAGGAATGCTAAAGTCTTCAGCATAAACAGCATATTAATGTGTATTTCAAAACCTGTACATTTTTACCAGGGGAACTGAAGTCTTTTCATCCAAGTGTATAATAAGCTTATATTCCTTTACAGCCCACTTTCCTCTTAAATAACAGCAAAATCTTCTAGAGAGGCCGTGCTCTAATAAGATTGCGGATTTACACTTTGATTTAAAAACAAACAAGAATCTCTACTTTCCACTGAATGAGGAAACTATTTTATTACCATTTTAGCTCTCCTTTTGCTGTAATATCTAAAGCAACATTAATGGCATATTGAATAATTTGGGGGGAAAAATATCTTAAAAATGTATCTCCAGAAAGCACTGTGAAATAATAAACCATGGGAGGAGAATGGACCCCCAGCTACACCCATCCTCGAGATCTAACTTGCAAGCACCTGTGCTGCGAGGAGCAGTCCTCTGTAAGGCAGGGCATGACGCCGTTACGACAAAGGTTTCTTCTGGGGCTAGGCTGTTTGGGGAAACACAATACAGTGGGATTCGTCTGATTTATGACTATGCATGGACGTTAGCACGGATCCTGGTGTCCAAGCGCTCTCGTGCATAAAGTCTCGGCCCAGAGCAGCCAGCTCGGTGCCCGGGAAGGTGTTTCTGCAAGGCTCTTCCAGGTGTCATGGGTTTTGCAATACTGTGTTGTCCTGGGGTGTTCAAGCAAGCAGCCTCAGCATAGCCAAGGGGGAGGTGTCTGGGGATGGCTTTTGAAGGGATGTAATTTCCTTTGGCATGTTCATTTGCCTTCTGTTTAAGCCAATAAACATAACGAATATGTTGTCATAATGCTTAAATGACTAACGATATTAAACCTAGGGTAGTTAGTAATGGTTAGCTGATCAGATGCATATGCTTGGAGGTCAAGTGGTCCTACCCCCATCTTATCTGTTCGCAGCACTTAATCCAAACAAGGTCCCAAATAAGGCCCAGGTCACGGATAATTTAGCCTTGAGGGAAACATATTTTAAAAACCACGTGGTAATGAACAGCTTCATGAATTAAGAAAAAAATACTTAAAAATCAGGAAAAAAAATGATCAAAAATAGTGTATTGAATCAGTTTGGGCAAGCAAATAATTTAGGGTTGAAGAAATCTAGGGCTGTACAAAGCTGATGTGCACGACATGGAACAAGTTTGGGTAGATGGTGTTTGTTTTGTGCAGGGCACCTTGCTCTGCCATCCCACACCTGGTTTGTGCAGAGCAACTGGCTGCACCCCCACAGGATGCACAAAAGCACAGGAGTCCAGCAGAAGCCAGTTGTCCAAACAGGAGCCACACAAGCCACTGAAATCCTGTGGAATAAAAAAGTTCTTTGGAAACTCTGAAAAGTGGAGTTCAAAGGGGTTTCCAGCAGATGAGAGAAAGGACAGTGCTAATTCGCCTCAAGCAAAAAGCTGTGCTCCACGGGTACCTCTCTGAGGCTTCTGGCAAGTATCACAGGGTGGGGTTTAATCACATAGTTTTAGCGTTTTTAAAAAAATAAGAATTTAATCCTCTGTTTCTCTAGCTAGTGATCAGAATTGGTAGCTTTGGGAGAAAATCCTCCGTCTCACAGCCCTATTATAAGATGGGACAAAGTGCCTGGTGGGGTTTCCCTCTTGTTCTCTTCTCTCACTTCTCAGATCATTGAGGGAGCCTAGGTGAACAGCTTGTGCAAGAGACCTTATTTTTAGATGAAAAAGTTATTTGAAATGAATCCTGCTTTCAACTTTTTCTTTCATTTCTGGAAACTACCACTATGTCAGATTAAGATTGACGGCTTCCCCTCCTGGAAAAGCACAGTGAAGGACTGCGTTTACTGAATCACACTTGACTCGATGTTTCTTGTGTTTCTGTGTTTGAAAAAGTTTCCTACATGTAATTATACACTTAAGCAATATTTATGTGCATAAAACATCTATACAGTTTTCCTGTTTTCCAAAAGAGGTTGGCTTGCCCCAGGAACGTTTTGCCTTACTACTGTGTTTTTGGACTAGATACTGCTATTTAGGATACAAGTCAGGGAAAGAGACTATTAATTGTGCTTTTGAATGAATTGTGCAAAAAGTTCCCACATGAGGCCACACGTTTATGTATGACAAAAAAATGTGTATACACAGTACAGAAGTATAATCATATTGAGCACACATATGTGTAACAAAAAAAAAATGGGAATCAGTACTGCTTTAATCATGTGCCAAATATTAAATGATGCCTTTTTGTTGAGATTCACAGTAAATCTTCTGAATTTTGAGCTATCCATGTATTACCGAGACGCTAGCATCTCATTCATCTGCTTCCCAACAAAAATCTGCCTCTGTCAGATTTCGAGTGAACGTAACATTTGAAAAAGAGTTCAATGGTAGCCAAATCCTGCAGCGCTCATACAGCTAAACCCCGACTGCAAATTGCAAGCGGTTAGAGACTGCGAGATAATGGTCTCCAGCCTTTGTTAAACCCTCCATCTCAGGGTTTAACAGCACAATTCTGGAGACTGCAGGGAATACTCCTGCTTTAGTATGACTCCTTTGATTATTTTGTGTGTGTCTGTGTGTGTGTTTGAATTTCCCACTTAATACTCGATGTGATAGAGCATACAACCCCATGACCTCCAACAAAACTGAAAAGATGTAAATGAGAACGGGGTTTAGGCTGTAATATTTGTTCCGTAAAAGACTTTGCGAATTAGCCTGCAAACAGCCACAGAGTGATACAAACAGCTTTTAGAGCCTACTTTACAGTGTTATTTTGCGTAGTTTAGCGGCTGAAGTAGGATTTTACTCGTTACAATTCCTTAGCGGTCTGGTTCCCCATGCAGCTGATGGAGGCTCAGAGCACCTCCAGCCTGGACTTTGAAGACAAGTGGCAGGTCCTAAAATGATGCCACTTCATTTAAGCAGCAAAATGTCCTTGATCCTTAATTTTTCCATATGTGGCCCTCTGAATTGTGGCACCTGGAGGGGTGTGCGGCACGAGGCAGACCCTTACATGCATCCAGAAACAGTCTTTTACGCTCTGGGGTGGGATGGTGGTCGAGAGCTTACCCCAGGATTTGCTCAGCTTGCAGAAGCCTCGTACAAGATACAGCGTCCCCAAACACAACGGGCCTCAGCATACACAACCTCTTTAAGGACCCTAAAATGTGACTGGGCCCACCTGCTCTGAAGGAAAATTAAGTGCAGTTGCTGGGACTCAGCCCAGGGACCTTCATCCAAGCTGGCAGGTTTAAACATGCTTCCAGCCCCCGAAGCCAAAAAAGACAGTTTCATCCCAGCCCTGTGGGAAGGGGTGTGTACCTCCTTCTGCACAGCTAATAAACATCAGAGGTTGCTTGCAGGAGGAGGCTGTTTCTTTAGAGACTTGTGAAGCCAATCCTGCATAGCTGGGAGGGGGCAACAGCTGCTTTTGCTGTGAATTGAAAAGAAATTTCTCTCCTCTTTGCCAGACAGGGAATAAAAAGCGCTCTGTACCAGAATGGTGGTGCTGAGGGCACATTATCCTAGTGGGCTTGAGGCACAACCTGCCAGCGCGTGGTCCATCAAGCCAAGACTCATGCTGTCTGCTTGCGGCCTAGCATGTGTTGTGGGTGCCCGACATTTGGCCCTTGTGCATGCCGGAGCTGAGAAGAGTTCCCCCGTGCTGATGTGTGGCGGCCTACGAGGAAGCCATGTGCAAAAAATTCCTAGATGGTTGTGGTCAAGGTAAGTGAAACTAGAAGTGCTAATTTAATCACCCTGCTGCACTTCTGATCAAAGGAGCCCAGAGTCATGAGAAAATCCCTTTTTCAGAGCAACTTAATGTGGTTGACAAGGTGTCAAGTTTTTCAAATAAGCAAATTATCCGGTTTTTATTTAAAACACCTTAATACCAGGCTATGCAAAGACGTTTTGCAGGAAATGAGCATTTGTCTGTGAGCCTGCAACATCCTTAATCACAGAGCCAACTTGATGGCTTTTCTGGAAAGGAACTGAGCAGTGAAGCCATCCTGGAGCTTTGGTTTGGGGGATGACCATGCCAGAGTCAGTTCTAAGCCCTGTTCTGCTGGTTTGGTCCTCCTCTCCTCTCCTCTCTAATTTTATCCAACGACTAATGGAAAAGAGTATTAAAACTACGCCTGGGTGCAGTCCAGAGCACAGAGTCCCTACCTCCCTGGGGTATGAGTCAGGCTCTTACTTGAAATCTTGCTTTCTAGACCACTAATTTCACATTTTGCAATTGCACAATTTTAGCTAGCAGAGCTAAAGGGACTTGCTCCCAGCTTTCCTGTAAACCCATCTTCCCCTTTCTCCATTCATCTTGCTTGCGGCATAATGAGTAGTTTCTNGAGAGTCCCTACCTCCCTGGGGTACAAGTCAGGCTCTTACTTGAAATCTTGCTCTCTAGACCACTAATTTCACATTTTGCAATTGCACAATTTTAGCTAGCAGAGCTAAAGGGACTTGCTCCCAGCTTTCCTGTAAACCCATCTTCCCCTTTCTCCATTCATCTTGCTTGCGGCATAATGAGTAGTTTCTTAAGAACTGGGAAAAATAGGTTGAAACCTCACTGACACTGAAATGGGCACCAAGCCCACACCTCCCAGTCCTTGAACAAGAGGTTCAGCCTACCGTGTGAAAGATGAGCTGCATGTGACACTGCCAGTTCGGAGGAAGAAAAGCCACAGATACTACGACGTTCCGTGGTGACAGTTCTCACATTGCCAGTTGGCGTTGGCATTACAAGGGAGATGGATCCTACTGAGGCTGAGATACAGATTTTTCTAGAGTGGATCAAGCTGCCAAGTTTGAAGCAGCAGACACTTCAAAAGGAACATGAAATTCCACAAAGCAGAGTTATAGGACAGTTTTTTCCAGACCCCTAGTCACTCAACCTGGAAGTATGAGATTTCAGGCTTCCCTTCACCCTCATCAATATTTTAAGAAGTTTACTGTTCTAAATTATTTATTCTGCTTATTGGTATAAATACCTGCTCTCTCTAAACTCGTTGTTCACGTCCTCCATGACTTCCTACGGCACTGACTTTCACAGACCACTAAGCAGAAAGACTTCTCCTTTGTGCTCAGACTCTTTCATCCAATTAAAAATGTCTATAATAAATGTTTTCATCGCACACAGTATTTGTATATGTTGCCTGGTATAGACAAAGCTTCTCACTGGGAATGGAAAGCATGGAAAATCCAATCACACTTTGAAAATCAAGATTGTTTGAAATGGATAGATTTCTTACCACAAATACTATCCTGTCCACAACCATACCTTTTGCCAGCTTTAATTTGTCTCGGTCTATTGATTGTCCCTTGTGGATGTTCCTGCACTGCTCCTCAAGAGTTACAGACAGAGGAAGGATCACTTCTACCTACAGCTGGAACCCACACAACCTTGCTGAAATTAATGATGTGACCTGCCATCTGAAGTTATTAATGTAATATTATGGCTATAAAGCCTGGGCCAGCACTGGCTTGCAGGCAGGTGTACATGCCAAAGAATTTAATTAACATCAGTAACACTGGACTGATACAAACCAGCTCAGCGGAAACACTCTCCTTTCCCCACAGATGAGGTACAAGCTGGTCTTACTCAAGTACTTGTGCTTGCTTAGACAGACAGGAGGACTTTGGTCCTCTAACGTGCTCCAGGCAGAGTAGGCAGAGCTATAGTTGCTTAGCTCTCTCATTAGTTTTCTCACTGCTTTACTAGACTAATTAGCTGGGCTGGTTTCCCCCTCCCAACCTAGGTCTCTGCCTCTGGCTGATGGCACGTGGGGCTACTCGTTATCTCCGTACGGGGATGTCGCACAAACCCACTCAAAACCTGCAGTCAGCTTTGCTTTGGCTTTCCTCTGGGAAAACTATCTATACCGGGAGCAGAGCAAGCTGTGAGTTACAGTCTGGAGCCTGTCCGGGGACGAGTGTTAAGAGCTCACTGCATTTCAGAGCTTTTCTGAAGAAGGCTTCACACGCTCGCCTTGTAAAGAAAGTATCCACTTTTCATTTCTCAGACTGGATTGCTGAGGTGAGGCTGAGTAACTACTGACAGAGCTGGGGGTCAAATTCAGGCATATATTGCAGCAGATACAAGACCTACATGAGCTTCAGCCAGGCCCCTGAAATGGGATAATACCTTTTGTCACAGGGGAGCTCTAAAGATTACTTTGCTGATATTTGTGAAGCACTCTGATTTCCCAGCGACTCGCGTTTCGGAAGAGCACACGAGGAAGAAGTGATTATCTCCATTTCATGCAGCATGATGCTTACTCAGAGCGACACAGGGCCCTTACATGAGAGAGCTGGAAGAATAGGATTGCCGAACAGCTGCCCATCACAGAGCATCCTAGGTACCAACTGAAGCAGGAGTTAAATGGGGAAAACACCGTATGTGATCATGCAATTAGCAAATGTATCATAATGCCTAGGCATAAGGGAGATAAATTAAGCTACAGATGCATAATCTAGCTTGCACCTAAGATCTCCATAAAGACCGTATCTCTTCTGTTGTTATCGGTGGATGCTCCAGGCAATAAACAAGCCTTCAGGTAGATTTCCTTGCTTGTGCACATGGCAGCTAAATTCAGCATTTATTAGTGGTGTCTGAGAGGGGTATTGGTGTTACTGATGAGAGTCCATAGAAGGAATATGTGCAGTATCTCAACTAGCTGTCTGTAAAAATGGCTGGGAAAAAATTAACACTTAAAAATTGCTGTGGAAGAATTCATAGTACTCTACAAGGCACCTGAATAATCAGCAGATAGGATAGTTTTGAAGGGAATAACTCTAAAGGGTGAATGAAGGCTGCTTCCCCATATTTATCTGCTGTGAAGCTCGGTTTAGATACTTGTAATTGCTTGTTTGGTAATGGCGTTATGAAGCCAAATTAATGGCATGTACGACGTATCTTAACACTCGATAAAGGTGCTCCAACATTCCAGGCTCAGGGAGACTACTGAGTGTGAAAGATATATGTGAAAAGGGAAAGACTGATGCTCCTATACTTCATTTTCATTACGGATGGACCTGATAACTGTCACCCTGTTTCGCAGTCTTCCTGGGAAGAACTGATTTACATTTCTGCTTTGCAGCATGTGCCTTCCCTGGGTGAATGCCATAAAGGGCATCTTCCAGCTCACTGGTCCTTGAAGACCAGCTTCCTCGCTCTGAGCTGTGGCAGGTCTACGGCCCGCCAAGATAAAGCTTATTAATGTGGCAAGTTAATGTGATGATAAGAGATGTCGAGAGGAGAAGTGGATCCTCCATGCGCTGAAGGGTGCTGCAATGCTGCTACACAATCAGAGCTCACTTACATTTGTATCTCTCATGTAAGTTTTAAAATGCATGCAGAGTTGAGTTACCAAATAAATACAATACCTGCGTCTGTATCTTTGCAGAGGATTCATGCTTACCAGCTGTGGAGTAACAGTCCTAGGCAAAAGGGTGGCCTGGGAGCATGATCTAGATTGTATTCCTCCCAGCCAGGTGCTGGGCTCATCCCCCCTCCCACCCTCTTGTTAACTACAGACAGACAATGCTGGCTTAGAGCAGCAACGTTTTATGCTACCTTCCTCCTCAGAGATGAGGCTACAAGGAGCACAGGTGGGTCCAATTTTGCCATCTGCAAGTGGAGAAGGCAATTTGTTGCTTCCCGCTCGTGCTGGGAGCTTCCATTTATTGCCATTTTGTGCTTTGCATGCAGAAGGCACTACACAAGTGCACGTTTGATACAGATATTTGCCAGAGGCTTACAAAGCTTCCCATATGGCATCTCCATGCAGTGCTTATGAGCTCAGATTTTCTCTGTACGGGACTGAGGCGATAAAATAGTGTCTCTGTCAAACTGGAAGCCTCCAGGAAACAGCGCTAATGGCTCAGGAACATTTTAAATGGCTTTTTTTTTTAATTATTTCATTTTTTTAAAGCATCTGGAAGTTTTCTGGCCTTTCAAATTTTGGTTCTAGTTCTCATCCTAACGCACCCCACTCCAGCCCACCCCATCCTTTTACCTTCATTTTCTGCTCAGAAATGGCAAACAGCTTTAGGAGGTTGAAGTGGAACAGTTGCGCTTTAAAATGTGACACTTTTGAAATAACATTCCCATTTAGAGTTGGAATTTTTACTGTATGCTGAAAGCAATGCTTTCTTTCACTTCATGTCTCAACCTTAAAAACACTAATGCAGATTTTTCCCCTAAATGTAGACAAGAAATGTTTTTGTCTTCTTGCTGTCTTTAGTAATTCCCTCTGTAAGAAGAACAGTGTGCAGGGGGGACGGACAGTGCCTAAGAAGAAGGGAAGTTCTCTCCTGCCATCCTGATCCATCTCCCTCATTGCCCTAACAACAAAAATCGCTTGCTGATTTTTAAGACCCATACTCAATTTGAGCTAAGTCATGCTTATTTATGACGAAGAGGGATAATTTTCAGTCAAGCCTAATGACATGTTACACAGTGATACGTACATAAGGTCCGTTTCTCACTGAAGGAGATACAAGCACTCCTCATCACATTTCCATAGCTCATTAACTAATTTTAGGATGTCTCTGGGAGGCAACATATATGCACGGTCCTTCAGAATGATGTAACATCTTGAGGTGTAACATAGTCGATCACAGTGAGATGGGTGACTTGGCTAAAGCCAAGACTGATACCCTTGTCTGACCTGAAGGTTGCCTGGTACTGATTCACCTCTGCACTCACAAAGAAGGCAACTGTAAATATGGTAGAAGAGAAAGCAAACATCATTTCAGAGAGTTGTGCTTAGAGCTGTTTCTTGGTTTGCCTGTCGTAATAAAAATGGGACTTGTTTGGGACAAAATATTTTACCCCAAATGGAAGCTGGAAAACCAAACTAAGTATTTTAGTAAGGAGGTTTAATCCAAAACTAAATTTTACCTAGGGAAAAACAACAAAACAAACACATAATACTATCATTAAATGTCACCTGATGATTTTGACTAAATCCTCAAAATATTTCAGTCATGTCCCCACCGATAGTCAGTCTGTGCCTTCATAGCTGCTAGATCTCAGTGCCCCAAAGATTAAAGAATATTTCACACACACACGCTTACCAACCTTGTGAAGCAGAGGAAGCATCTATCCCACTGACAGAAGGAATATCAAGACAGTGGGTTGTTTAAGAGGGTGAAGGCAGCTTTAATTTGGGAGAAGGAGAAGATGTGTTCAAGAAAGGGCAACTGGGCCCAGCTATACCCTTTCCTCCTCCCGTGCGTGCCATACACGGGATCAACCCCACGTAAGCTGCAGGGGTGGGTGGCAGGAGGCCTTTCATGGTAGGGCACCTCCAACCTGAGGGCTGAACCTGGTGTTCCTTTGCCCAAGGGTGCCCACAGCATGGCTGTGCCTTCCCCAGCACCTCATGGTGATACGGTCAGCCCCATCACTGACCCTTCGGTTCCCATCACTTGTGAAATACCAGCCAGGATTAAATTGTTTATCCAGGGCCACAAGACAGCTCTGCAGATGACTTGGGAGTCGCCCCTATGTCTTGCAGTGCCCAGCAAGGCATCGTCTCCTTCTTTGGTCAGCTCCAGTTTGAGAAAGGAGCTCCACACCGTTAAACAGATGTATAAAATGGCAGAGATTTATGGACTCAGAATTTTATCCAGGCTGTTATGGTGATTTAGAGTTGGGTCAGAACCAAAACCTTTGATCACACACACATAGATTTGGGTGGTATTTGAAATCTGGATCCACTTCTGAAGTCTGCGTCTGACTCATCTCTAGCTACAGACATGGTGTTTTACAGTTTTATTTCTATTCCAGGGGGACGTTTTCATGCATGTCTTGTAGCAGACAGAGGAGGTGGGGAATCTCTATGTGATTTATATTCAAGGTAATGCATACATAACTACATCTCTATTTCTCTAGCAGACAGCGAGATATAAATTTAACTTTATTCATTTGCTGCACTAGGAAGCAATGCAGCTCCCTTGGTAACACACCAGCCACAGACAGGTAGAAGAGAGATTCAAAGCCGGTCTCCTAATTGACTTTTTGAAATCATAAGCTATTTGTAGCTGTAGCAGTAATGGCAGTAAACAGATCGGTTTAGGGACTGCAAAGAAAAAAAAAAAAAAAGCCAAAACCCAGCACAAATCATTATCTAAGAGAATGCTGGAGCGCTTCACATGTTTTCTGAAGACATCCAAGAAGAAGCATCTCTTGTTTTGCTTTGGTGGACTGCTCTGCTAAAGAGACTGTTGAAAGCAAATTCCCGAACTTTTGATATTTTAAAAGGTTAAGACTTCTGGTTTTTAAACACAGTAATTTCATCTCTGTGTAACAGAAGATTGTATTACCCTGGAAGAAAAGTCATTTATTTAGCTGGGAATAGATGACCTCGTTGAATATGATTCACTTATCTGTGGTTTTAGGTGAACAGCTTTTTTTAAATTGTTCAGGAACACAAGCTGTTCAGCTGGCTCTGGCAAAAAGAAAAAATATTTTCTGAAAAAAGGCAATGGCTGCTTCTTTTTGTGGAAAATGTGAAGTCTAACAGGTGTAAGGCAGAACAAAATGAATGTGAAAGAAAGAACACATTTCCATATGCTATTTTGAGAGCTTTGGGAGGGACTGAATCAGTTTCCACACAGACAGGCAGCGGCAAACACACACTCAGTGGGATATTTTTGTTGTCCAACCAAGATGTGCATCTTCTCAAGGGGCTACAGAGATACCGAACCACCCTTTGAATTCCTGGGGCAAAACACCAGGACAAGTCAGGAGCCTGAAGCCCAATTCATGCAGGCAGCAATGCCAGCATGAGCAGTGACAGAGCTTCCTCTTGGCTGCTCCCTCATCTCCATGAACCAGGGAGGTCCCTCTGACCAGATGTGTTCCTCCTCTAGCCACTGCTTTACCTGTCTGCTGAAGCATCCATGAACGAGGTCAGCTTTAGGCTCCTTTTGGGTTGCATTCATCTCTTTCTCAGCTGTGCCACAAGATCCTGTCTACTAGTTACTAACTCTGAGACACCTGACTAAATGGTGGATGCAAATTTACAGAAGGACCTATGTCACATATCCTGAGATTATTTAGGCAGAAACACGTGGGTCACCTAAACTTTAAGGAGTCCTGCTCCCACAGTGAAAAACACTACCGCAGCCGAAGCACGTGGTTCCTTACACCATGCACAGGGAGAGACAGATACCCAGGAGGACAATGCTGAGAAGTCACCATGCTGAGTGGGGACCTGGCCTCATTAGCCAGGAGGAAATAAGAGGAGAAAAGTGGGTCTGCAAAGCTAAATTCTCACACTACTCTGATAGTGCTCCTCAGCTGTACACCTCCTCCTGGAGCTAACCCTTTCAGCCAGGCCAGTCACAGAACAGCCACAACTGTCCAAAAGGAGACATCATCTCATGCATTTGAGATGCCATGGCATATCCAAGAAGGAGATGGCAAGAAATCCAACCTGGAGGTGCAGATTACTCTAGAGCATTGCAAATAGAACTACATGTGCTCATTCAGGCAATGGAAGTTGACCCCTTGCACTCCAGCAAATCAATCAACAGTCCCTCCACTGGTCCTTCAGAAAATCCCTTGAGAGCCACAAAACTATGACATCATGAACCCAAGAGGTCTCTCAGGACTGCCTCAAAGGCTGGGGGTGTTCCTGCTTAGCTTTGCACTTCAATGCTGAGTGAAGCGCTGTTGGCCTATGTTGATGATGGATTTAATCCCTCTGGAGACTGGGATACACATTTTGGGCTGGTGTTACAATAAAAGTACGTTACTGCGCTTAGGTTTAAGCTAATTCTTTGGTGGCCAACACTGAATCAAAGCAAGCTCAGAACAAACTGCAGCAATTTCACAGAAACACAGAATGGTAGTCATTGGGAGGGAGGGACCTCTGGAGATCATCTAGTCCAACCCCCCTGCTAAAGAAGGTGCCCCTAGAGCAGGTTGCACAGGAACGTGTCCAGGCAGGTTTTGAATATCTCCAGAGAAGGAGACTCTACAACCTCTCTGGACAGCCTGTTCCAGTGCTCTATCACCCTCACAGCAAAGTTCTTCCTTATATTCAGGTGGAACC
>VZSC01007893.1:848656-881498 GCA_013398225.1 Steatornis caripensis
GGTAGACAGCATCCACTGCTCTCCCCTCATCTACCCAGCCAGTCATGCCATCATAGAAGACTATCAGATTGGTCAAGCAGGATTTCCCTTGGTGAAACCATGCTGACTACTCCTGATAGCCTTCTTTTCCTCTATGTGCTTAGAGATGACTTCCAGAATGAGCTGTTCCGTCACTTTTCCAGGGATGGAGGTGAGGCTGACTGGCCTTGTGCCTGCTCATGCAGAATTGGTAAAACAGCACTGTCAGATGGACTGGTATGAACCTGTCATCAAAACGAGCATTACTGGACATACAAGCTTAGGCTACTATGTCCATGTGGATGATCAAATTCTGCTAGTTCCACATAATGAGAGAAATGTCACCAATGTAAACCTGGAATTGGAGAGCAAAATCTGTCCTCTCTGTATCCAACAATGCCCTGCACCCCAGAAGTCTCTGCCACAAAAACTGCTGGGTTTACAAGGGTCAGCACGTTCTTCCAGGCCTCAAGGGTGTCATTAATAATACAGCTAAGCAAAGACAAGAGCTAGCTGTTGCTAAAAGCCATGATCCCACTTTCCTCTTCTTCCTTACACTTTCCACTTGGCAGTAGCTCTCGACTCACTGGACTCGCTCTGGGTAGACAGAGGAGCAGCAGTACCAGGAAAGTGGTGTGAGCGCACACTGAGTGCAGAAAGAGCCACTTTTAGGGACAATTAGGTATTAAATTATCTCCAGCATCAAACTGCACCCCCAGAAACAGCCTCAGACCTTTCCCAGCACAACTTTCCTTTAAGCAAAAGCCCTGGCAAAGTATCTCATCTCCACCTTTCTATCCCGTTGCCGGATGGAAGGTACCACAGGACTTGCAGAATAAGAAGCAGGTTTCAAGTGCGATGTAGCTGAAGAGCGTTTGTTTGTGATGGAGGATTTGGGTGACGTTATTTATCACAGGCATTTCTCACTGTCTATTTGCACATCTTTTTATCTTTCTCGACTTATTTGTAAAGAAATTCCAGAACAATCAGCAGAGGATGTAAAGCTGATAGCTTATCACCCAGGAACCATAAAGACACACGCATCCTGATATAAATCAGGGTAGAAGAAAGAAGTGATTTAGTCTTCTAGAGTGTGAATTCTGGTGCTCCACAGAAGCCAGCACATATAAAAGACTTCCAAAGGCTGGTGAGTAATTCAGTGCTGACTTTTTCAGCTGTGTGGAAAACTACAAACACAGCAGCTCTGCCATATTTGTGAGACATAAAATTGAAAAGATATTGATGGCTGGTTATCTGCAGCTGGGTTTGTTCTGCTATTTAGGTCCTGTTTCAAATGGGAAAAAAATAGAATAGTATGTTAATGCTTACATAGACAGTATTCACATGTCAAGGCTTGGACTATCAGCATACAGAGCAATTCTGCCTCAATTACTGTGCTTCTGAAAATGTCCTACAGGAAAAGAGAGATGGCAAGGCAGCATGTTCGTGTTCAATAGCTTATAGATACTGGAATTCATTCTGGTTTTATCAATCTAGAAAATAATAACAAAAAAAAAGTGATGTCAAAGCAAAAATACAGATACTCAGATTATCGTTTCTAAGAGGATATTTGAAAAGTGATAAACTTTCTTGCATTAGTGCCTCCCTGGAACTCCCGAGTAAACTAACAAGGTTTCTTGGCCTTTATACTTTCATCTAACACCTTCTGTCTCTGTTCACTCTTTTTTTCCCCCCTCTCTCTTTAGGTTGTACATTTTCTTAGTGGATAAACTCAAACCATGCACGAATATCGAGTGAAACCAAGTCTAAAAATCCTCTAGGCCCACAGCAGCCCTGAAACTTTAACAACTGTTGTATTCTTTTCCCTAAATGTTGTAATACATCTGATGTGTCNGGATAAACTCAAACCATGCACAAATATCGAGTGAAACCAAGTCTAAAAATCCTCTAGGCCCACAGCAGCCCTGAAACTTTAACAACTGTTGTATTCTTTTCCCTAAATGTTGTAATACATCTGATGTGTCAAAACAAAAATGCCTTATGCTGTGAAGGGAGAGATGTAAGAGAGGGTGAAGAACCTTCAATCTCCCAAAAGGAATTCAGTCCTCCAGGCAGGGGGGCTCCCACAGATGTCGGTTGTATTTCTTCACCCAGTGCTTCCTGACTCACAATCCTATGTGCTTATACTAAGAACATCACCTCAAGGTCTTTTCTGAAAGGCTGAGATCAGCAATTTGGGATACAGCTCACCTAGACTTTAATTGAATTTTATGTTTACATCATTTCACATGAAAACTTGGTTTTAAATATATTTTTTTTTAACCCTGGATATTGCAGAAGTCTGTGAAGGAAAGCATTATATTACACTGCAGACTGAAGTTTGCTGTTTTCACAGTAAATGGGTATGATGAATTGATGCCTGTGACTGTGGAGCCAGCTCAGAGAGACACCATGTCTTCTTGATAAAGGGATTGCTAATACAATTTGCAAGGCAAAGGCTTGGTCATTAACCATAAGCTTGATACCTTACATAGCCTTTTAGACTCACATCAGGGTAAAAACACCAGAGGGGGTCAATTCTATCCACTAGACGGAACATTAAATCTTACATTATAGTGAGGTTCTCTTCCATCACTCCGGTCATTACAGGTAATTTTCAACACAACCACTCTGAAGTGCAATGCAATTGTTCATTAGGAAGAACTAAACAAAGCTGTACCTTCAAACTATGGGCTTAGTGCACAGCACTATGGGCACAGCACAACCCCAATAGCTCCCATAGGTGAAAGAGGGTTTTGCCAGCTGTGGCTTGGAATGACAGTAAAATTCCAGCTACTGTATTTTCCAGTCAACGAGCAGTATCAGCTCCACGCTATATCCTCAGGAGAACTGCACATATCAGAAGTTCCCCTAATCTATTTTTTCTTGTTGTTTTGAATTAAAGCAAGTAGGGGATTGATCTGGCCAAACACTTAATCTGGGTTTACATTCTCCCATGTGGAATTTGAGCTTCATTTTTAACACAACCCATGGCTATTGCTCATGGCTTAACATATAGGGACAAAGTTTAAAAAACAACCTCTGTGTAAAACTCACAATTGAAATGTTCAGAATGAGAGTGTGCAAGCCCATGAAGGACACCAGCCTTCCTTTAAGGCATGCTTTTTTTCCTTGTCTTCTTAAACACACAGAATCTACCTGTCTTTTTCTCTTCTCTGAAAAGTATAGACCCTTGCTAGACTGTTGCAAAGGAAGGAATGAAAGAAGTGGGATTTCTGAACACTCAAGGCAGCCAAGAAACCAGCTGAATGTAGCACAAAATCTGTTAGGTTCCAAATATGTAATCTTCTTACTATACTGTTGTGTTAGAGGCTAATACTTATTGCTTCCGTGACACTACAATAACAACGTACAACCTACCTGAGAACCAACATGTTTTGCTTTCAAAGGAGACAGCATCCTAAGAAGTGTCTGCAGGCAGATTTAAACCTCAAACCCTTGCAAGAGTAAGGGAAGATCATAACTTGCTGCTGCGGCCGCTGCGTTGGAGACTGCTCCTGGAAGAACTGCCTGCTGCCATCTATTGATGCACTGGAGGAAGGCACTGGGCCAGCAAGTCCCCACTCTGGTGCTTCAGTGAACATTTTCCTTGCTTGGGTTAGAAATCCTGTAGATCTGAGGTACGGTACTCAGAGAGGTATCCTTACTCAGTGACTTAAGGGCAGCAGAATGAATGAACACAGCTCAAGCCAAGAGTTCACTGCAGACAAACCTCAGCTGCCTAGCCCAGCACAGTAGTGTTGAGCGATGAGCGTGACTAAAAGCAAGGAGTTGAGCTTCATAGGATGCGCTGAACTTCAGAGCCTTAAAAACCATGAATACCCTTGTTGCATCCCCTTTTGCTTCCAGTGGAATGAGAAGCATTAAGATCTTGACTTTTAAGGGGCCCACCTTACAGAGAGGTCACGGTACCTGTTCATTGCAGCTGCAACAAGGAATTGGATGAATTTATGATCATCACCTTCTTCCAGCACCCACAGCACTGAGGTCATTTGGCCTGGGTAAAGGAAGGATCCTCCTAGCCGATGCTGGCAGCACACAAAGATGAGAGCAGCATCCCACAGGAGCAGCGAACTCCCATGACATCTGCTCTGTGTAGCACCGCTGCAGCTGCAGTCACTGCGGGGGGAAGTTTTGCTGTTAGAAGAAAACAGAGTGGTGGTGAGGTATCTCTTCCTAGAAGGCAGCTGCCTTTGCCACCACGATTCAGGAGCAGTTTTATTGCAGGTAAAGGGTGAATTCAGGGTCTGCTGAGCCTGGTACTAGATGCCTCAGTCCTAAGCAGCTCAGTACCCTTGAGGTGATCTGCCCTGAGGCAATGCCCAGGGTGTCAGTCAGCTGTGATCCAAGCCAGTCCCCTCTTGTATGCTCATGACGTGCACTGGGAGAGCACAAAAAGATCACGCTCACCAACTACATGCTGCAAAAATCACAGGGGTCAAAAAAAAAGAAGCAAAAACTGGCTTAGGGACAGAGTTTTAAGTATGGCTGTCACCTGGAAGGCCAGCAACCCTTGGCGTGAGTGTAAATGGTAGAGACTTACTGGAGATAAGTGACGGCATCTTTGCAAGCACAGAGCACACCAAGGAGATTTATTTGAGCTTCTTCAATGCTAGGCAGCAAAGGGATGGGAAGGTTTCAGTCTGTGAACAGACGCTAGAAAAATTATTGCAGAGCATTGCAATGAAAGAAGTAAGTTTCAAAAGCGAATCTTTACTCATCATCTGATCCTGGTTAACCCTGGTAAGAAGAATGATAGGAATGTCCCTCTAGGTAACAATAGCTTAGAGAGGAAGAAGACAGGCAACCAAAGAGCTGTGATCCCATTGGAATGGATATTTTACTTACTATTGGCACCCTGATGATTCACTGCTGCCATGATTTCCTTAAAACAGAAGAGCTCTCCTTCTTCCCTTCTCCCTTACTCAGTTTGATACTGCTTTTATCTGCAAATTTGGGCCTTGAAAGCACAGAATCTGGGACCCCTGAGGTCTCAGTGGAGATAACAAAACTTGGGTGGGAGTGGAGGGAGAATGTGGACTCATGTCATGGTTTTGTTTTGTATTTTAATAACCTGCCTTTTTTTTTTTTTAACTTGGAAACTAGCAATTCCTCTGGCTATTGCCAGGAGATAGTTTTGATGAATGCTCTTGTATAGTTTGCACAGGACAGCTGGGTGTCAGCAAATGACTCCCCTCTCTTCCCAGATTTTATGCTATTTTCCAAAATAATCGGAAGGAAATTTTCATCCTTCTGAAACCTGGTCTTTGTCTTTTGATGTACATACTAAAAGGGGCAGATGAAGCAGATGGAGCGATAACAGAACATTCACAACTCTTGATTTTTGCGACTGGGGGTGATGTGATGCTGCACCTGTAAGAAAGGGGAAACTGAAATTCTCTATCAAATAACAGTTAAAAACCTGCTCCCTTTTATTTGGCAGGGAGTCTTAGACTTCATGTACACACTCCTTTTTTTATTTCATGCTTCACCTATCTCTATTAGATTGCCTTTGGTATGTGAACACAGAGAAAATATGTTGGCAATCTGTTTGGAGAGACAAATAAACTTGACAGATTACCGAAGGAGAGTCTTGCGCGTTCCTCAGTGTCTGCAAGTTTAGGCTCAGTAAAAAGATTTGTTTTATAGATTAATTTCTTGAAGGATAAAGTTTGAATTATGGAATCAACCAAGGCTTTTTTCTTGTGATTTAGGAATCGCCATTCAAAGATCTCATTCCATAACTTAGCTCCACTAGCTGCTGTGCGGTGCACCGACTGACCATTCACCTAGCATTTCATTTTGGATTCTCGTGTTGTGTTGATGTATGCTCAGTATGCCCCTCGCCTCCACGCATAGAGGTACTGTACTGACGGCTCCTTTGATCAGCATTGCGTACGATTTGAAGAACTGCAAAGGAAAAACTGACATCGAGTCAATCTATAGCATGCACTACTTACCAACACTTTCAAAAGCATGACAGTGAGAAACACTGCTTGTACCTCTCCCGTTTTGTTGATTTAGGTGGTTCCAGTTTGTTGTTCGAACAACGTATGGAGAAGTCCACCATGAATTATTTGGTAACCATCTCATTTGAAGGAGAAAAGAATGCTCATGTAACTCCTAAGTTGCATGGGTGCATTTAAAAACATCACAAGTATTTAGAAAAGTTAGAAGTCAAATTTCTATTTGATGTTTCTTTTTTATATGCTTTTGTGAATATTTATGAATTCCAGCTTCATAATACAATATCTTTCTAGAGACTCAGTGTGAAATGTGAATGACTCATACAGTGCTAAGGCTTGTAAATTGACTTTTAGGACTCATAGGAGAAACAATTGTGGGTCCTTCAACTCATACTTTGTCTTAACTGTCAATTTTTCTCTCTCTTCTTGGCAAGTGCTTTCTCTCACAGCGTTCAGAGACAGCAACATCTCTTTTTTTGCAGACCTGAGACAGAGACAGAGGTGTGGAATAGTAAATAGCACATGATAAGGCTATTCCAGGCCCCTGGTAATCTGATGACGTTCTCTACTGCCTTATCTGTTCCCTTGTGACGTTAGGGCACATTGCGTCTGCAGGTGGAACAGCAATGACACTTACATGCAGAACAACCTTCAGCAGAGGTCTGGATCTCTGAAATGCTCTCTACAGTTTCCTGCAAGGACACTGTACGTGCATCTATATTATAGAACATTAGTTCGACGTACAGTGCCAAAGGGGACAAAAATCTTATGCCAGCAAATTTTAGAAATACACCTTGTAAATGAAATTTTAGTGTAAACAGAATGAGAGAGTGACTTAATTCCCAAAGATCCAGCCCAGAGACCTCACTAATGTGGTTAAGAGACTTGAGCATGGTTATATCATGCTCAAAAACAGAAAAATTAAACAAGCTGTGGGTAAAGTATTGCCTGGGACAAGGAAATCTGGAAAGAAACTCTTAGAATTTCTCTAATCGTAATGATTTATCACCTTCCACCTACAACTCCTTACACCTCGGGTCTATCAAAGATCCTGGGACCTGCCTGTGTGCTCCCACTCCCACCCAGTCACCATACCAGAGATGAGACAGAATACGATGATACATATATGTAAATACCAAGATGAGACAGAAAGATGCAAAAGCCGTTTAAAAGTAATAGTTAATATTAAATTGATTCCGAATGTTCCCACAAGTGAACAACTTGTTAAGCACTAAATTTAACTGTGTCTAACGAAATTTTCATAAGGTGCCCTGGCCATCTGAGTCCTGCATGTACAAGAGGCACTGGTGCCACTTAAATTTAGTACCTTGGGTGCCTCTGGATTTACACCCAAATAACAATGAGGTTTTCTGATAACCATCAGCCATTTTTAGATTCCATCAAAAAATATATCCGCATCTTCTCTGCACGCATCTTGGAGACAATGCAAGGTGCTAGACTGAACTACCGGCCAGCTCAAGAATTCTAGCCACAAGAGAGCACCAGACGTTGTTCTGATCTAATATCCAAAAAATGGCCTTGAATCTTGCACTGGAGGGTCCACCTATTATGCAAGAAGTAGGTCCTTGCAGATTGAAATCCCTGGACTGTCATTGTAATTTCTCCTGGCAGCCTTCTGCGGAAGAGAGAATTTCAATTGATTTCTATATAGGTCAAAAACAGTGTGGATGATAATTACATTTGGTAACTATTAATTGAAGGTGGCTTCTATCAGTAACCTAGAGGCTAGCTTGTTCTTCAGCAATTCTCTGAACCATTCCATCCTTTCTCCCACAAATAATTTGCCAATACAGAAGGCAACACCGAACGAAATACATTAGCCACAGCTGCAATGAGGGGACTTCGTCATCCCCTGGCGTGGTTGTAGTATGAAGAATAATACAGCATTGATATGCACAGCAACTTTCATGGTTTGATCAGAGTTGTAAGAAGGACGAAAGGCACCATACAAGAACAAAAAAGAAAAGTTTCTTCTATATGAGACCTTCCTCATTTTTTTTCCATCACTCAAATCAACTATAAGCACAGCACAGTCGTGTATGGGTACTTTTTTAAAGGAAACAACTCTTCTACTGCGCACAGCAGGCCAGAGTCAGGAATAACACACAGATGTTGACTCAAAATGGAAATCAGAGCATTGTCATGAATGTAATTGGGACAAGCCTTACTATCTGGACTTTCATCTCTGGTCTTTTTGATTGCTAATACACATAAGTAGTGGCAAGTGGCAAGTGCAATGTCAGAAGTCCCAAATCATGCAGTTGAAGTTGTCAGGTAAGAACAACTGGCTTCAACAGGGTTAAATGTCTTCTTTCATTATAATAACTAGAAGGGGAAATAGAAAAATTACTACCTTAAATGTTGGGGGTTTTTTTTCCTCATGATGTTGGTCTAACCACAAGAGCAGTATTTGCATTACAGATGCTTGTATCACACAGGGACCAGGATGAACCATTCTTCAAAACACCAGCGAAGACTATTACAGAGGTAACTTATGCCTGTTATACTGACTGTGATGAAGACAAATGCCTGGACTTCCAGCAGCACTGAATTACTTGATGCTATCTCAGTTCCGCTACTGAAGATATTTTAAGGCTGGTTGTAAGGTCTTGCATAGGAGAGGAGCTTTGGATATACTCCATACAGTACACAGAAAAGCGTGTTATGAACAGTGATCAAAAAGATGAGTTAAAACCTGTGAATAACCAAGGAATGTAGAACAGCAGTATGGTGTTTATCTGTCTCTACTTCGAGTAGAGACAGTGTGTAAACTTAGTTAATACATCCAAACCACAGGTAACTTCCCTTTGTACATGAAAGTTAACAGAAGACCCATTTCTCTCCCCAAAACAAGCATGTTTTGTAAGCATTGGCACATACACTCTGCACAGTTGGGGCAGAATTATTATGGCACGTCTTCCACCTCGTCATCAGTCTGTCCCCCTTCCTGTACAGTGAACTGTCAAAAAAAGCAGAACAAGAAGGAACAACGAATTAAACCACTACAGGTGTTTGTTAGTTTTCTGTATGGTATGCACTATCTCTGCTATAAACAGGGATGTTTGATTTCTTCAAGCAAACACATACTTTTTTTATATCTGCAGACCCTCCTCTTTCTTTTTTTAACAAGAAAAGCTGTCAAATTTCTTTCTTTTTGCCAACATCTTACTGTTTTTCTATAGACTTCGTGGATAATTTCAGTCTACTTCAAGGATCAGTTTGTCTCACCCATAACCCCAGATGATGGCATGAAACCCAAGTTTTCCTACTTCAAACAAGGGTAGACAGCTTGACTGTAAAAAGCCTTGGGCTCCCTATTCTCTCCTCACATCTCTGAACTTAAAATTGAAAGAGACTAAGTAGATGAAATGACTTCTTTAATTTCTGTAAGCAAGTGATCTACTGTATGGAGTAGAATAAACTTCAGAAAGTATTCCAAGGGGAAAAAAGTGTATTAACAAAAATATCGTGAGTAAATACTGTGTACTTAGCATCATGGAGCTATAGCTGTGTGATTAGTAACAAAACACATTGTTAAAGCAGGGGCCTGTTGCATGAACCCCCAGCACCTTCCATCGAATCAAGTCATACTGCCTCCACCTGTCTGTCCTTGCCTCTGTCATATATTAAGCTCAAGAAGCACATCTCCTCTCTTACTCCAGAAGTAGCTGTCTATTCATTCAGAGACCTTCAGGAACCTTGTACTTTCCACAGGGCTTGTCAAGCGCCATCAGCCAGTATTGGGAAAACTCCTCGGCTCACAGTTATCTCTGCCGTGAATCGCACAGCATTATTCATGGTGTTGACCTTGGTAGAATAATTCCTGTTAAAAATAAAGCAGTGGCAAGCACCCCACACCATTCCTCACTGAGCGTACTTCAGGTTTCTTTGCAGACCTCCCTTTCATCTTTTTTCTTGGTTCACATAAATGTATACACAGGCCCAGTAATCTATCTGCTGAGATTATTCGGTCAAGTGCTGCTCATCCTCCTGTCTATTTCTGAGAGCAAACAAACAAAAACTAACCTCCCCTCTCCCTCAAAAAAGATAGAATGAAAAACAATGGAATGAATAAACTGCTGTACCTTAACAAAGGATTAGAGGTGTTGCATTTTTATTTTCAGAAGATAAAATGCTGTGATTTGATGGAAATTTCCTATTCTGAAGCAATTACTAAGCTAGTAATTTTTTTCAATACTTCAGACAGGATAAAAAACAGCTCGTGTAAAACACGGCAAATAGAGCTTATTGTACAGTGAAAGAGGAGACTTTGAAGAGAATCATCTTTAGATTTAATCATTCAAAGCAGGATTAATAATATGCCATTGGCTGCTGAAACTAACTGAATAACAAATGGTAATTAGCAAGCAATCTTTCAGCATTATTCATCAATAACTCAGTTTTATAAGGCCCCTATGTACCTTTTGTCTGAGACTGAAAAGCTTCAGTGTCCAAAACAGTCTATAAAATTAAAGGTTTTATCAAATTCCAATAAAAAGAGATGCCAATGACTTCAGTAGGAACTGGATTGGATCACCCTTGTGCAGGAAGCACTTGAGCCAGTGTAGGGCTGCTGTATTCATTGTTACAACTATTGACTGGGAAAGTAAATGGTGCTCAGGGCAATTAACACCCTTCAGAGATGACCTACATGTGAAGAAGCATTGAAAAGTGCCGTAGAAACATGCAGTTAGATACAAGGTTTGGTGAAGGAAAAAATGCAGTGGTGATTAAAAAAAAAAAAGCATTTAATGAGATACCATTAATTGTTTAATATCTTTTTTATTAGTTTTGGAATAGTCTGTTTTATGAAGTTCTTTAAATGTCTCCATTTTCTAACAGAGGATATCCATTAGCATCATCTGAAAATATATTCTAAGATAAAATGTCTTCTCTATATTTCTCCTCTGCTATTCATAGACTATCTCCAGTTAGAAAAAAATCACTCACAACCTATTGCTTCTTCATGATGGAGGAAGGAGCTAGCAATAAATTTGTCAGAACGAGATCAGCTGTCATTTTAAATCCAAATTTACCGCTCACTATCTATCTGAGTGTAGGTACAACTAAAGATAGAACAGGTCCAAATGTAGTGACATACATGTCTGGAAGAAGAGTTTGCTGAAATGTTTGTAGAGTAAATTTTTGCTCGAGAGTCCCATAGTTCATCACAACTTCTATTTAGTCGTGGTGCCAATGTAACACTGCATCTGAGAAGGATGTTCGCTCAGCACAACAGTGCTATCCTTTACCCCTCCACGGTGACTGTCAGCAAGACAGCAAGTCATCTAACAAAGGCCAGGCAGCCAGCAATTGCAATGGCTTTACTAAAAAACATTGGGTTTGATGGAAATCCAGTTTTGGTTTGAGTTCTGTATTGCACGGCCTCTGACGCAAGTCAAGGTAAATGCTGAAAAAAACTCACAAGGCTCTCCTGATCTGCATTTCAAAGTTTTCCTGCTGCCTGGCAGAAACTCATCAGCTCTGATCCCGACCCTTCCCCACCGACTCTTCCCCCACCAGCTGCTTTTCTCTTTGGACAAACCTGGGCTGGCTATTTCCTGCTCGCTCCCAAACCCAGGGAACATTCCTCACCGGAAAACAGAGAAGTTCCTCGTGCCACACACCACTATGGCTTAGGTAAGTGCTATAGCTTTTGACGTAACTAATACACAACAGACCCCACCACTTAGAGTGTGCCGATGCCTCTCCACCATCACACTCTTCTGAAGGCAATTGAAGTATCCTTGGTTCAAGTCACTTCTCTGAATTGAGACATGTAACATCCTAGGCTATCCCAACCCATCTCCAGCCGCCTCCTTGTTAAAAAGCAAGTCTTCCAGAGGTCCTATATCACATCTAGCAGCCCGATGTGCATCTTCTGGGTACCCTCTGCCTCTTAGAGGGCACCAGACACCTCTGTTCAGGCAACTGAATTGTGCTGCCTGGCTCTATGCCTTATCCTTTCCCCTTCTACTTCTCACTGTCAGAAAATCATCCCCTGTCTTGAGCAGAAGTGGGTTCACCCTCTGGAATCTGCTCTCCATTGTTGTCCGGACATCTCTTAACACTCAGCTGTGCAGCACACTGCGTGAGAGGTGGGGTAGGTGGGATAAATTCAATGCCAGTATCAGCTATAATCTCATTTTACAAAAATGCAGCTCAGAAAGCCAACTGTAGTTTAGTAAAAATTTTCTTCCTAATGGCCAGTTTGGGTTTTATTAAATAAGGGATCCTCTTATGTGGATTGTGCCCACCAGAAGCACAAGTAACATGAAGGAGGCAGATTTATCCCAAAGAGCCTACATCCTGTAACAGATGGGTTGGCCGTGCTTGAGTTCGTGGAACTGGCTCCCCTCATCACGCAGATTCAAGACAGGAGCCAGTGCCATGAACACAAGAAAGTTTAATACTGCATGGGTTGCTAATCCTTAAATGTGCTCATGACTTTTCCGGCTGACTCAGCATCGACATAAAAATACACAAATTTGCCAGACTGAAACCCTCCCACCTCACTCAAGATTCAAGAAAGAAGGTGGGAATGGAAAGAAAGGGAAGACGTGTAGGCTCTGAAGGACATCGTCGGGCTGTGTTACACCCAGGTGGTGTGCGTGTGGTGCCAGGTGCAACGTTACTGCTCAGAGAATGAAAAATTAAGACTTTTTTCATTGTTTAGCAAGGGTACAGTCAGACTATCACGGGCAATCAAGTTAACTGCAAGCGAGTGACTTACTGCGGTCTGAGAAGCTGACTCATCATCTGAAGGATTTTAACTAACCATCTGCATGCTTCTGACTCATTGCAACTGAGGAATAAAACCTATATATTTCACTTAGCTTAATATGTTTTGCTTTACTGTAGCACCAAGTTAGGAGTGCATACACAGGCCAGGTTAAGGCAATTCAGCTTTGCGGCTGCAGATTGATCATCTGTTCAGCTGTTAATACTTTCAGACATTCACCACAGCCTACCAGGAAAAGTTTATAAAATATTTTGGTCCCTAAGCATTTTGTTTTCATTTTGTGCTCTGAAAATCCCTCTTTAAATCAAAGATATCTCCTAAGCCTCAGACTCCTAGCTGGACCTCTAAGGAAAGCTGTTCATTTTGTAGAGAGAGGCTTGAGCTTCTACACTGTTTTCCATCGAATATTTTGCTGGCAAGATTTTGACTGCGGTTTGTAATTCCTCACAAGCTTAATTAGTTTGAGTCAAGCCTAGATTTCTTTGGTTCAGTGAGTGTTCTTGAATAAGAAGCAGAATCCTAGTGAACTGTGCAATTATATAGCACAGCTCCCTCTAGAAATAGATTAAAATTCTGTAACTGGAGTAGGGATATATGATATGCTT
Organism: Steatornis caripensis; assembly: GCA_013398225.1. Lineage (NCBI taxonomy): Eukaryota > Metazoa > Chordata > Aves > Caprimulgiformes > Steatornithidae > Steatornis > Steatornis caripensis. The sequence continues at coordinate 862,030 of VZSC01007893.1, forward strand.
TTCAAATGGCCAGATTCATGTATTTCCTTAAAGTTTTCTTGGTAGAAAACACCTCGGATACATAGAAGCTTACTACAAGTTTAGATTTTCAGATTTCACATTACTGGAAGTTCAAAGTTTAGACTCTGTGTTTGTTTCCAGAACAGTTATTTTAACTGCATTCTTCCTAAAAATATCTTCAGCATTAAAATCAAAGCCAAGACACTGAGAAATATTTTGTTTCCAGGTAAAAGAATGTTTTCCTCCCCAAACAAACATTCACTAAGGCACAAAGAAAAGAAATTATTGGCTCCTCGGACAAAATGTGCAGCCTTAGGCTATCGTGCCTTTTTGTTCCGTTACATCTGCAGCAAAGCTTAAATTGACCAGTGGTAAAAACGCACCTTTGATTTTATTTATAATCAAGCCAAATTATTTGTCTACCTAAATGGATAAAAAATACTTGCCGAATGCAGTTGAAGATGTATTTGGTAGTTCTGAATTGCTTGAGTATGATTGATTTTCCTATTTTATCCTTATCTTTCTCAATAAAATAGCAACGTGGACATATATCAGCATAATTCATGCCTGGCCATTCTCAAGGCTTTAAAGAGTTCTGTAATGTTTCCCCTGAAGTCAGCATATACTTTACCAAATCAGCCATTTGATGTTTTTATGTATAGCCTAAGGATTCCTTTGCCTAGTAAATCCCTTGATGCCAGCACCTATTTGATAGACTTGTGTCACTTTGGCAGGTGTCTAATTCTATTAGAGACCAAAACCAAAGAATGATCCCCAAACTTCACAGTGCAGGAAAGGTATGACATGGGAAAATGAGAGTAAGAAGTACCTAAGTAACAAGTAATAAAATCATATATCATAAAAGGACCTATTTATTTTTAGGCCTTTTTTTTTTTAATGTGTAGCTGTTGGTTAGGGATTTTTTCCCTCGTATCAAGGAAAAGCCCAGCTTTTGGTGGTACTCAGGAAAAACAGTGATATGGACCACAGGAAATGTATGTTTTGTGGGCAGAAGAGGCTCACAGCCAGAGAAGACCATGCATGACAGAACACGAGATCACCACTGCCTACAAGCCAGCAGAGGACAGGCACAGTCCTGTGGCTCCCATTCTGCAAGGGATCTGGTGAACAGTTTGAAATTATTGCCTACTTTGAAAACGCAGGGCATCTGTAGTAGTAGGCTAGGATTCAGTCTGCACTAGAATCACTGGCTTTCTTCAGGGGTTTACCGGAGAGACAGCTAAATAGGAGCATCTAAGCACATGGGAGCCCACTGTTATGGAGCTTAAGAGCAGAAGCAGCCCATCTCATCCATGGACGGGTGGAGAGAACGCCCATCTCTTAGCTGCTGTCCAAGTCCCCTTCATGTCTCACACTATTTTATGCAAAATCTATGTAAAACACATTCCTCGAGTGACGTGATGAACGACCACAAATGTTTCAAGGTAATTCATTCGGAGCAGTTCCTCCTTTAGTTCAAACACACTCAGCTTGCAGATCACAACCACAGACAGGATTTACAAAGGTCCTTTTTTCCTCAGTGCCAGCAGAGGAGAAGACAGTTTTGAAACCTCTGTGCTGAAGGCAAAACTCAGGATGAGGAACAGGTTAAGAGTTACACCAACAACATAAAAAATGGCCACAAGGTCTGTGTTTCGCATATTTGCATTGGTAGTTTCAGGATTTATGGGGTTTGTGCTATCTCCGGAAAGATGGAACCTATCTTCAGAGATTATGATGATAAAAGATTTCCTTGAGAACAGGCTGTCACAAAAAGTTACTCAGGACAAAGACCGAATAACATATATATTTAATATATATTTATATATATATATATTAACTTAATATAAAATCTGAAGGAACTGTCAAAACTGCATCACTTGCTAGAGGGCCCCTCTTGCTCGAGGAAGCCCAATGGATCAGTTTGTGCTTTTGCTCCCTGCCGCTTCTTTTGCCAACACCTTTCTCCCAAGGACAGTGTCTTTCTGGACTTAATACATGCTGGAATGATTTCAGCCATGCACAAGTCTATCCTGAGCTGCGGATGACTGCTCCAGCGTGTCAGGCAGGACCTTGAACCAGCCACAGATCCTCCTCAGTGGCTTAGACTCTGCAGACTGTTTGGGGCACCCAGCTGGAACATTCCTTGGAAATCCTTGTCCATATTGTGGTCTCCTGGTAGAGTTCTTGCTTAATGTTAGGAGGAAGCCATTAATATTCTGTCCCTTATTTTACAGAGCTGTTGCTTTGAGTGTGGTGCCTGCAGGGGCTATTTCTCAGCACAAAGTATCAGGACCCTTGAATAATATCAGGACCCAGCTACACCGTACCCTTGAAATTTCCTCTTAGTGGCAGAAGGGAACCTGCTGGGGGAAGGCAGAGGTAGCAGGCTGCCAGGGCCAGCAGGCTGCCAGCTACACAGCTCTGCAAGATCCTGCAGGAAAAAAAGGTTCTTATCCATGCAAGTGTAATATCTCAGCATAATCTCTTTTGCCAGGCGTTAACTAATCAGCCTAGCCAGAGCTGTACCAAGATATTTTGGCATTTGAGCTCACCCACACCCTCCTCAGGCTCTTTCCATCTACTGCTACAGTCTCTCTGTCCCTCTGAACAGCAGCAGCACAGCCAGGAGCCTGCAGGCAGTGACCATCCTTTTCCCACAAGCATTGGATGGTGCCCTCCCCACCACACAACCTGATGTCTAGAAAGGGGAATATAGCAGTATGACTTGTGGTAAAGAAGAGTAAAAACATGGTCTGTTAGACATGTGTGCTAGCATTGACGGTCCACAAGATGAGACCCATACACAGGCAAAACATTTTTTCAGGGCTTCAGCATTTGTTCGGTTAAATGATTATTGTGACCTCCCCTGCTTCACTGTCCCTCTCCAACATGCTGCCTTTGTCTCACGTTCACTGCTTCCCCTTATGCTTCCTACAGGCACGTCCAGGGGCTTAGAGATGATATGTGACTGCTGGCAAACAAAATCAAATATACACATTTTCTTCCTGGTTGGACAATCAGGATCCTTACCCACTCCCAGACATCCGCCTTCCTCTGCTATAACACCTTGCACGCAATTAGTAGATTTTATAATGCTATAATATTGTGAAGATCTGTATGTGCAAGAACACATCAAACCCACTGTCTTTTGTTGTAACACAACTTTCTGTGGTTTTTAGGAATGACATGTAACTGTAAATCTGTTCGGTTTAGGGTACCTTTTGCGACATGCCTCTAAATGGTCCACTGGAACAAAAATATGAATATTCAGTTTACAAAGACAAAGGCACTTTCAGGACTGTGGATTTTATTTCTCAGAATGGCTATAACTAAATGGAGATGAGGCACTTCTAAAAAGCTCAGGAGAGAAATCAAGTTTAGCTGCCTGTGCTTTCCTAAAGCAGTAATATGCTAGACTTTACCCTAGTTGTAGCCAGAATTTAGACTACCAGCAACTCGCGCAAGGTTTACACATGGCAAAGATCAGAAACCAGCTAAATTACGTTGTTGGGAGCAGACCTAAAACACAAATCTAGTTAACGAACTTGAAGAATGGCCTGTAGTTTTTCAGAGAAATCTGGTCTTCTGTCTCCTTGAAGGGTTCTCATCTGCCTTGGCAGACTGATCCCTACCCCTGCTCCAGACTAGGCTGGATAATTTGAAATGAGGATGTTTCTCCCCCATTTACACCACTGTGTACACACCAGAGCAGGTGAAGCTTGATGGGAGGACTTCCTGGGTAAAGTGAGTTGTGGGTGGCTCCGGCAACTGCAGCAGCACTGCTGCTTCATCGGTTGCGTGATGCTTGCAGCGATTAAGATTGCAGCAGGTCAACACTTTTTGAGGGGTCTTCCTTGGGGATGGACCTCATTGCCCATCTCCAACTGATACTCTTCCGTATGAAGAAAAAAAAAAAGCCCAAGGCCTCGTGAACAGGCGTGCTTTGCCTTTTAAGTGCATAACAGGACTCACTGTCCTCCCTCCATTAATCTTACTCTTCTCTTCACTTGCTTCTTTTTTATGGAACCATTGGTTCTCTTCTTTCTTGCTTGATTTTTCTTTGCCTTTAACCTTTTGCCTGGTTAATTGATTCTTCCTTCTTTGTCTCTCTTTCCTTTCCTCCTTGCCTCCTCTGACAGAAGGTGACATGCTGCTCACACTGGGAGCATCTACCAGATGACTGCGAAAACAAGCTCTGGCTTGTAGACTGCTGGAGGAAATGACAGATGCCCCTTCCAAAGTGACTGCCACACGAGTGCCAAAAAATAGTGAGATGAAAATCAAGTAATTTTCAAGCAGAAAGGTATCATCTTACCAGGACCTGAACAGCTAACAGGAGCCTGTATGAGGCTTTGTGCTCAGGCTGTTCCTCTGGTCTGGCAGCTCTTCTGCAGCAGCCTTCCCAGGTACGTTTCCCCTTATCAGACTGAAGATTTTGCTTCAAGACATCCAAATTTGACCAGCACCAGGTTGCACAAATAGAACATCGCATAAATAAGTACTAATATCTTGCTATTTTCATAAACAGGTTTCTGAAACGCCTTATAAAATCAGCACCCTCCTCCCTGCTCTGCAGAGACAGACTGGCACACAGCACAGTGCAGCGATCAGCTCTGTGTCACACAATGACACGACGACAGAGCCCGTAGCTCATGTGTCCCCCAGCCACGGCTCCACCTGCTCCCCAATAATCATTACGATAATATTTGTTCTTTAAATTCTTTTCTACAGAGGCAGCCTTCAAATACTGGTGATCTAACTAGACATCAATTAATAGTCTAAACGGTCACCCTTTCACAGTCATGTGCCAGCTACACGGCACTCTCTTTCTGAAAAGGGCCAAAACAAGCAATTTTACTTCCAACGGGTATTCTTTTGTTGTTTTAATAGCATCAGTGCTTCAGAAATACAAAGGGTCAAAGTCAACACCTAAAATCCTTTTGCTGGATATGAATTCCCATGCACCCTCCATCGGTAAGGGCTGTTTTGACACACCTGACGAGAGCAATGACTGGATTCGTTTGGTTTCAAGTGGCTGCCTTGGGAGTCTGAAGATCTTAATACTGATTACAGCCCAAGCAGAAGTTTTGAAAGCAACCAAAACTGCCAACACATTAGAGATGCTTTCGGCTTCAAAGCTCACATGTATTTTGGTCCAGTAAGTGGTAGAACATTATCTACTTTGCCTACAAATTCTTTGTGTTAATACTGGATGGTTTTAAGCGCTGCATTTAACTTACAACTGAAACCTGTGAAACAACAGTTAACGGGAAAGCAAGGCCAGATCCAGAACTCGTCCCCTTGACTTCTTGCACACCTGGCTGTGCTGTTGCTGTAGCCAAGAGTAAACTGATGGGGCAAAGAAAGTACGCGGGGAATTATTTCGGCATCCGCATGGCGTGTTCGGTGCCTGTGGCAGAAGGCGGGCAGGGACTGGCGGGACCCACCTGAACATGAGGAGGAACTTCTTTACTGTGAGGGTAACAGAGCCCTGGCACAGGCTGCCCAGGGGGGTTGTGGAGTCTCCTTCTCTGGAGATATTCAAAACCCGCCTGGACGCGTTCCTGTGCAACCTGCTCTAGGCTAACCTGCTTTAGCAGGGGGGTTGGACTAGATGATCTCTAGAGGTCCCTTCCAACCCCTACCATTCTATGATTCTATGATTCAAGAGTGTCTACTCTGAAATGACAGAATATCTCATCCACTTACCAGAAGGCAAATATTTATGTTATTAAAAAATATGAAAAGGCATGCTGTGGGCATGCTACGAGTAGAGTACAGAGCACTGGAAGCCCCAAGAGGGCAAAGAATTCTTGAAGTGGGAAGTGTCTAGAAAAATCAGGAGGAGAACAAGACCCCATGCTGCAGTGAGGGACAAAAAACCCAACATCATCTTTAAACTCAAATCTGGTGACAGTATAAACCAGAGTGCATGAGCACGATATACCGGCTAGATGTAAGTCCACACTTAAGTCATCACAGTTCTTGTCCACAGCATGCTGAATTTATCCTCTGCCTACGTAACATACATACACAGTACAAGTCATGGATCTTTCTGTAGGAATAGAATAGTTGTAGGCTGTTTCAGGAGTCTTAAAAGGATTTAAATATGGTAGCTGAAGAGTGTCTGTCTGTCCTTCCCTCTGATTTAATAGGGCCTTTCGCACTTCAGTTTGAGTTACCTTGTACAGTGAACAGATGGAATATCAATGTACTTTCATTGCAATTACTTGGGAAACAGAAGGCTGCCCATTGCACTTTTTTTTTTATAACATCCTATATATCAACTGTTGGTTTCACCTCTGAACTATTTACATGCTTTTTCATTTCAGATGCCAGTGTCACACCTATAAAAATGCCCAGGAAGGACAAATGAGTAGTGACAGGTATACACTTAGACCTTTTATTCTGTCAAATTCGTTCCAGCAACAGCTGATTTCCAGAATAGATACTGACTGACAGCCAGGCATTCTAAATATCAACATCCTCGTGAATCAAATCTTACGCCATATCGCACTACATCTACACAGACAGCATAAGAAAAGCAAACCCCCGAGAGCTTCAGTTAGGCACATCTATGATTGATGTGGTTAAGTTCACTGTATGCGCACAGGTACTTGATGAATTATTTGTCCTTAGCACGCTTTCCAATTTCCAGGGGAATGCAGAAGGTTTAACCAATCCATCTACATGTTTGTAAGGCTGATAATACAAGCCTCTTTACAAGAAAAGAGGTGCTTCTCCATCCTCAGCTAGACGAGTTATCAACAAGTTGCAAGCAAAGCAAAGACGTTTCATGACTGTAAGTACTTCATGCTAATCTCTAGCAATGATAACAAGAGTCTGACCTTGAATCAGTGTCACCAGTTACCAGCCAGTGGCAGCAGACTCATCTGTTCCGTGATTTGCACAAAATGTTACCTTTTCATTCGAGTTGAATGCTTGGGAACATCTGCTCTTCTTGGACTAAGTGCAACCAGGATGCCCCACTGGACACAGCAGTGGGATGCTGCTTCCTCTTCCAAATCACTCAGCATTTCCCTCCGGTGCCCTAGGAACCTAAATGTGCTGGAAATCTGTGTGACTCCTCCAAAGCACATAGGAATACCCAGATGCAACATAATTGGGAACGCTCAGTATCTGTGCTGGAACCCCGGCTGGATCTTCAATTTCAGGTTGAATTTGGGCATTGACAGGCTGTGTGTGGAATTCCTAAAGCCAAGGTCCTGCTGCAGAAAGGGCAGAATTAGGTATTCAGCACACAATGTGCTGAGCCTGGGATAAGCCTAGTGCAGCTGACTGCAGGATGATCTGAAATCCTGCCTCTCCTCTGGGCCTGCCACCAGTGCTTCAAGCATCCTCCCATGGCTCTAACCTGGATAGAAATGCAAGACTAAAAACGTCTCCTGAATTTTGGATACCAAACTGTTCTAGTGGCTGTTAATCATATTTTCCTGAAAGCCAAGAAGGTCAGGTCTCACGGGCAAGTTTTCTAATCATTATTCCAACATAACCCAATCTCCCAGGCAGGAGTGTGAGCCTCCAACTGTGGGCTCCAGAGTCCGTTCAGGTGAGTTTCCCAGGCTTTAGACACCCAGGTCCTTTTCCGGCTCTAGTAATTATTATCTTTTGTTGATGCAGCAACAAAAGGACCATCAAGCCTGATCTTGAACAAAGCCTCTTGTAAGCAAGGCCAGAATACATCTGCTAACATTTTTTCATTACTACTATTTACATATTTGTTGAGCGAGAACAGGTGGTTCCTTAACAACCCTCCTGAGCATCTTTAAGTTTCACATTTGTAATGAACATTTTATTAAAAAAAAGAAGGCTAACTGAAAACAGAGCAAAAGCTGTCATTGACTTTTCTGGGAATTATTCTGGTTCCTCAGTGAGTGAGAAGGGTTAAGAAAAGACACTAGATTACTAACAATTTTCACCAAGCATCAAAAGAAAGCCCTGTGCTTATATTTAGCCATCCTTGGTATTCAGCCAAAAAAAAAAAAAGAAAAGAAGTATCAGTAGCTTCCATTTAAGGTTTAGTGCCAATTCTCTAGGTTAGATACTGTATTCTTGATAGTGTGGGCAGCGCCAGTAAAATCAGTTCTTGTTATTCCATCTGAAAATACAGTCACTGCACTGAGCCTAATCACTTGCATTCCCAGCTACCCAGGACATGTCAGGAGGACACTGGGTATGTTTAACAAGCAATTCATTCCACACTTGCACTGAAAATGAGTGGCTTTTTAAAGGCGTGTGATTGACTACCTGGTTTTGCAGCTCTCCAGCCATTCAAGAGGAAAACCGTGCCGTTATCTATTTTAAGCACTGTGTCATTTCAGACAATTGCAAACTATGCTAGCAAGCTGCAGTGCAGGCATGTTCAGAGGTTTCACACAATTACTAGAGGCCACAGAGCTTTGATAATTATTTTCACTTTTCACCTGCTCAACGAGAGCAGTTGAAAGAGATTAATTTCATGCTATAACTGAATTCCCAAAGGAACCAGAAGCCTCTGATTGCACACACTGCAGCTCAAACACAGCAGCTCATTCATACACTCTAGAGGGCTTTGGGGAATAAGAACAGCACTGCCACATAAATATGTAATTTATACCTGCAAATCAACTGGTAGCATTAACACACTTGGAGATAAATCCTATAGAGGGATACCACAGCAGACCTTTCATTTGTTCATTTTTACTGTTTTAACAGACAGCTTAATGTAAAAAAAACCTTTGTACTCAGTCAGGCAGCATATTTCAAAGCAGAGTACTTTCCGCGCTGTGTAATTACATTGTGGAACTTGTCACTCCAGAACACTGAGGTGGCCAAAAGTGCAGGTGAGTTCAAAAGGCTAAGTTCAGAGGCGTCTGCCCAACACGATGGTCTAGATGCATCTGCCTTCTCAGAAAGCTCCCTGAAGTGCTGGACCTGGGAAGAATGATCAAGGAAAGGATCAGTTTTGGTACGTTCTGATTTTATGCACTTTTCTTAAGTGTTTGCTACTGCCTGTTGTAGGACAGAGCGCTACTCAGGGCAGACTTCTGACTTAGTGTAACATGGCCATTCTTATGTCCCCTGTCCTTACCAGCACTAACTGCACTAACTGGGCTACATACACATTGTACCGTTTTGCTCAACGCAACCTCCCTGCATCTGGTATCCTTCCTGCAACCGACTAAATGTCTGTACACGGGATTCTTTAATAAAAGGGACATCGAGTGTTTTTACACGAGTTAATTGCAGCCAGTAGGCCTGACCAGACCCAGTCAAAGTGACTTCCTTCTCTGTCCTTTCTCCGATTTCTTGCTATCATCTCCCCCACGTGGCATATGCTAGAGTTATATTTCAGACAAGGTAATGTTCTCTCTGCTTCCAAAAGAAGTAATTTTTTGTGTCTTACTAAAAGAATATAAATAAGTGGCTTTGAGAACCTTTCCAGGACCGCTCAAAATACACTCCAAATGCTCTAGCAGAAAGTCTTTTTTTTTCCATTTGTTTAGTATGAACTGTATAAGGCTTAAGCACCAAGTTGCTAAGGTAAAAAAAAAATTAAAATAATTCACTTGGAAATTTGACTGGTTGATGAGAAAGGATATTTTCCCTTGACTTTCCCTATAGTGTACTGAAGCAGTAAATGCAAAAAGTGAAACACAAAGAGCAACTGTCTAGAGGGTAAGCAGTCTTTCTGGGCTTGTAAACTAGATTCATGTCCAACCACTTGCACTGCGACTGATGAGCTGTTGTAGTAAGTCAGGTCTTAAAATGCACCAAATTCCTAGCAGTTCGTCAGCTGAGGTGCAAGACTTGTAGGGCAATTCTTGAGCATCAGACAAATGGTACTCAGTTTTTATTTAAGGGAGACTCACAGCCCTATTCTGTATTGGCATTTTAAACCCCATTAAGCCAGGGTTCAAGTGTTATTTTTATGGCATTGTTTGACACCTGCCAAATCATTGACATTCATGGATCAGAGAACGAGGAAAATATTACTCTTGGCTTACAGACATAAGAGAAATGGAAATGTAGTTAGAGAAATCTTTAAGGCACCTTTTGTAATATAATATATCCCGCAAAACTTATAGGATAAGAATGTTATCTTATTCCCTAGCCCTGACAGGATCATTACACATAGGTATTTTGGTTTATTCCTCTTCCAAGAGCCTCCTTTCATATCAGGGAGGAAATTTCATTAAATCACAGCCTTCATGTGCCAACCATAAGTATCAGCTGGCTTCTACTTTCCTTGAAGTGCATTGTAAGTATAATACTAAATCCTCACAAATACCAAGAGATTCAGGGCCTTGTCCTGCAAGGTGCTAAACGTCTCCATTCTTTTGCAGGTCAAATAAGCCCCTACCATCTATCAAACACAATGCTGAAGCGTTGCTTTCTTTTAGTGTCATTATTTTTTAAAATGCAGTTGTACGGGAGCCAGCTCTGCTCTGTTATTGGCAATTTATCTGGATTACAGACTAACATCACCGCAGATGGCTACACATCGTACGGCTCTGTGCTGAACCAGCATAGTGCTAGTTTATTACCCCAGGGACAGCAACGCACCTGTACTGCTCCACGCTACAGCCTGGAAGCAATGCTTTTGCATGGAAGCAGCCCAGCTAACAAACACTACTGCTCTGCCAGGTTGCAATTAGTCCCCTGAAGAACCATGGAGCTGTCTTTGCTCAGAACTCCAAGAAATAAAATATTGAAAAGCAGGGCTATGAACTTATTGGCATCACAGAGACATGGTGGGATGGCTTCTGTGACTGCAGTGCTGGAATCCAGGGGTACAGGCTCTTTAGGAACAACAGGCAGGGGAGACAAGGAGGGTGTGTAGCCCTCTATGTCAGTGACCAGCTGGAGTGCATGGAGCTCCACCTGGGGATGGATGAGGAGCAGACAAGACCTATGTGTCAGGATTAAAGGGAGGGCAGGGACAGGAGAAATTACAGCGGGGTCTCTTACAGGCTGCCTGACCAGGAACACAAGCGGATTAGGCCCTCTATAGACAGATAAGAGTAGCCACAGGTTCACAAACCCTGGTCCTCATGGGGGACTTCAACCACACAGATATCTGTTGGAGGGACAACACAGCAGAGCATAAGCAATCCAGGAGGTTCCTGGAATGTGTTGGTGAAAACTTCCTTCTCCAAGTGATAGAAAAGCCAACGAGGAGAGGTGCTATACTGGACCTTGTTCTCACTAACAATGAGGGCCTGGTGGGGAATGTGAAACTCAAGGGCAGCCTTGGCTGCAGTGACCATGAAATGGTGGAATACCAGATCCTTAGGGAAGCAAGGAGAGCACACAGCAAGCTCACTACTGTGGATTTCAGGAAAGCAGACTGTGGCCTCTTCAGAGACCTACTTGGTAGACTCCCATGGGATATAGCCCTGGAGGGAAGAGGGGCCCAAGATAGCTGGTTAATATTCAAGGATCACCTCCTCCATGCTCAGGAGCAAGGCATCCCAACAAAGAGGAAGTCAGACAAAAACACCAGGAGGCCTCCATGGATAAACATGCAAAAAGGAAGCCTACAGAGGGTGGAAGAAAGGACAGGTAGGCTGGGAGGAATACAGAGGAATTGTCCGAAGGAGCCTACAGGAGAGCTGGAGAGGAACTTTTTACAAGGGCATGGAGTGATAGGACAAGGGGTAACCATTTTAAGATGAAAGAGGGTAGATTTAGATTAGATATTAAGAAGAAATTCATCACCATGAGGGTGGTGAGACACTGGGACAGGTTGCCCAGAGAAGTTGTGGATGCCCCCTCCCTGGAAGTGTTCCAGGCCAGGCTGGATGCAACCTGGTCTAGTGGAAGGCGTCCCTGCCCATGGCAGGGGGGTTGGAACGAGGTGGTCTTTAAGGTCCTTTCCAACCCAAATCATTCCATGATTCTATGATACCACTGCATAAAAATGACATATCTAGGGCAGTTCCAAGCAAACTGGCTAGTGGCCTTGAGGCAAAAAAGGAAGAGTGGGGCAAGGATGAAAGAAAAGTGATATAAGCAATGGTAGCTCTGACTACTATGCCACCCATAATGGAAGGAAGGAAGGAAGCCGCAAACATAACCATAGGGACAAGCTCTTCTGCACTCCAAATGGGTTTATTAGCTTGAGTGCAGGGTCACATGGAAAACAAGGTCACAAGCAACAGGCTTCTGAAACAAAAGCCTCCAGATAATATGAAACGTAGTCACCAGAGTGTCTGTGCAATGTACAGTTTCGAGTCAAGACTTCACCCCAAAGCTCAATTGCTCTGATGACTGCTGCACCAGGCTGTCTCACACAGGACAAACACATTCAGAAACCTAGGCTTACGGGCTCAGGCTTGTCCTTATTATGCCATCTTGTTTGGGTGAAAAGGCTTCCCACTAAGCACGTGGGCTTTAAGTTTTGGTGTAGCATCTACGTCTGCAAATGCTGAACCTGACTAGCACTGGACCTCAGATTCCACCCCGAGGGTCAAGTGCCTATAACTTGGCATTGACATCCCTTATATGCCTAAATCATCTTTTAGCTCTGGCTCCCATCACGTAAAGCAAATGCATAGTGCTGTGCTGGCCATACAAATCTGTTTGTATCAGTTTAGAGCTAGCTATCGACAGTAGCTACAGGTGATGGTGATGGGGTAGGCAGCCCAGTTTCAGCCTTGGCTCTAGCCTAGTATCTTCGCAGGAGGCAGGAACTGCTCAAGTGGAGAACTCAGGTGTCCTTCCCCAGAAAAGTTGACTTCTGAGGTTTGGTGGTCGCTACGCAGAAGCTTTTTTGGCAGCAACTTTCTACTCTTAGAGGCTGAAGTCTGCCTAAAGTACTCTTTAAATTCAAATTTGGATCTGAACAATTCCTTATCAATATCTTAGATCTTCTTCAGTCCTAGTGGAAGTAGAGATTTTCCCATTTTTACTTATTAGGAAGTTATTTTCTTTATCTGCTTTGGTAGCTCTGCCTTTAGGAGCTGGCACCAGACAGGCCAGTTTTGTTTAAGCATAGCACATCCATCATGTGAGGGACCAGTGGGAACTGCTCTCCTTTCTGTACTAGGTTGATGGGCAGTGAGTCCAGTGACAGTTTCACTGGTGCGTGGTAACTTGTCAAAGCAGCAAGCTTTGAAGGCACACTGTAAATGGACAGTGGTGCCTGCTATCTTCTCAGCAGGTGCAAACTTTAAACAAAGACAAAAATTAAAAACTGATAAAATTTGCAGATGAGAAGGGCTGTCACATAGAAGATATGGACTGCTTGATGAGAACAGCCCTTTGCAAACTAAAAATGTCCATACGCACTCAAGTTATTCATTTATTGGAAGAGGGAAAGCCAAGTCCCTTTGAATAGCTACGGGGCTACACAGCAGTGGCTTCAAAAGGTCTAAAGACAACAGTAGACAAGCACTTACAAGTGAGCTCTCATTGCAGTGCAGGTATACAGAGGACTAGTGCAATCTCTGTATCAGAAGCAAGGAGCACAGCAGTTCGGAAACTTCTGCAATACGTTTTTCCATCCTGATTGAAATGCTGAATTTACCAAAACCAAGAGCTTCACAGAAGGATGGCCGGTTGAAGAACTCAAAATACATACTTTGATTGACATATACACTTTTTCTGATAATTTGCTTAGTGAAAAATGAGGACCCCAAAACAGAATACAATTATAAATCTCCACATGAATCTTCCAATTAACTTCTACTGAAGAAGAATCCTTCTGCATGCAGTTTTCCAAGGGAGTGCAGATCAGCCATGGGCAATAATCTTGCACCTGCACAAAGCACTAGTGAGACTAGTACAGTAACAAATTATAAAGCTTGGGTATCTGTATTTTAAAAACACACACAAGAAAATTGAAGAACAAATAACTTTTTATTTGAGAGCATCAGAAAATGGCTTTTAGTGATAAATGAAGGCTCTTATTCTGAGTGTTTAAATGAGCAAGGGGTGACTTGCTTGTGGTTCCAGTACTGCTGTGGGAAAAAGCCACACCTGAAAGGCCCCGCATTTTAGGGTAGAAGAGCATAACAGGAACAAATGGCTTGAAACTGAAGCCAGACGAAACCCAATTAGAAACAAGGGAAAAAATTAAAAGGGACAATGGGATAATATTGAAACAAATGGCAGTGGAAATGATAGATTCACAGTCCTTTGTTGTCTTCAGATCAATACCACGTGCTTCTCTGGAACACAAGCTTTAGCCAAGCAAGTCCTTAGGATCAATACAAGGGTAATGAATGCAATTTAATGGCCTGCAACGCACGGGAGGCCAGACCAGATGACCTAATGGTCCCTCTGCCTTTGCAATCTAGGGACATGAAACTGTACAGGGCAGAGTAATTAAATGAGTCCAGCGTGTGTATGGCAGTCTTTGCCAGGACTACCATACCACAAAACTAAGAAGCATGGAACTTTTTTTTTCTTTCGTGCCTGTCCATCTGTTGATTTTGTTCCTCCATCAGAGGATATTTTGTGGATAGACTGCACCACTGACTGTAAACATTCTTACAGAATTCTCTGGGTAGCACATCACTAGGGTTATATTGGGACTTCTGTTATGACATTTATGATCGTAATTTCCAGGTAAGATCCTGCTTTCCAAATTTGTATTTTCCACATTTGTTCTCAAGAGAAACGTTTAAATGATTGAGGGAGGCCGGTTGTCCTGGTTTTGGACTGAAATCAGGAGGAAAACCATTCATCTGTAAGAAGATACTTGGCATTCCATTTCACTGCCAATTCAGAAAGCCAGACTTTCAGGTGGCAGGTCCGTGGAGGAAACTAGCGCTGCTGAACTGTTCTGCACAATGCAACAGCAGCCAATGATCACTGGAGAGCAGTTTTGAATATTTACAGCATGACTGCATCCTTCTTTGAGTTAAACTACCTACAGTTTTATGGAACAACAAATCTTTTTCTGTGAATTTTAGGGAGAAATGGTTGTGTATCACTATTTTCTTGATATTCCACAGAAGAAACAAAGAGCTGTAGAATTTATCTGGACTCAATGGAGACTGCAGCTGTGTGGGAGATGTGTGGTCTCACATCTGAACAGCATCTATGCTGTGAGGTCCTGATTCATTTTAGGACGTCTAAACAAGCTGAGCAGAGGTATTTAAGCACTTCTCACTAAAGGTAACCTGATGAGATAGAGGGAGTTTGCACACTCTGTCTCTGATACAGAAGCCAGCTGAAAGATATCCATAGCGCCTTGTCTTTTAGATCGAGGGTAGAGATACTACGCAGCGTGCAGGAAGACAGGGCTGCAGCCACTATCATGGCGGCCTTCAGGTGTCACCATGTAATAATTTAGTAATTGTTTTAATAATTTTAAAACTGCTTTGCACTAAACACATTGATTCTTTGTTCACTTCTTTTTGCTGAAAAGTTATTCACCTGAAGCCCTAGTAGAGAGGGTTTATGGTACAGGACATTAATCAAACTGTATCTCACTCAGAGAAGAGTAAGGAAATTATAGCCTTACACAGAGCTGACCATTAATTTCAGTATGCAAAGATCAATTTCATTTCAGTACGCAATAATCACAGGGGGCTGTAATGCCACCTTTGTGAAGGATTTGACTTTTTGTAAAAGCAGCAGCTGGAAGTGATTTTTAGGTGCAAGGCCAATTAGAGACATGTAATTTGGTGAGCTACCTGCTTCCTTATGTGGCCTTTGGCAGGTTACTTGAGATCAGACCCGCAAAAGGCCTGAGGCACGTCCATGCCACTGGCCCAGCTCCCAGAAGAGATTTCTCGAACCAGCTACCAGAGATTCCTGGTACCTACACAACCCACTGGGCAAACAGTTGGCTGCCTCCAGTGAATCTCCAACCCTAAGCAAGTGTTGCACCTGAATTAGGCAATGGGAAATAACGAAGATCTGAAGCTCTTCCACCAACTTGTAGCCTCAGGTTAAACACCATTAGCGTCTTCCTTAATCTGGATCCAGGGAAATCACCTACTTGTTTTTTACAGATAAGACAGAGCCAAGGGACAAAGCAATGATACCGTTAGAGCAGTTACGCAACTAGAGCACTCAGAAAAGGGTAGACTCTTTCCATGCCTTCCTCTACTGGAATGGGTTCCAATGTGTCTATCTTACCTGTCATTTACCCGAACCACCCAACTGTAGTCTACTTGTGGCCCCTCTCTGTCCCTCCTGTCAGAGCTGGGGCTCTGTATCACAGTGAGTGCACACTTTGAAAGCATGTGACCCCACAGCATGGCGAGAGAAGGGCCTTGCAGGGTCCAGGTCCCATTCCCAGTCCTGCTTCTGTACTTCAGCCACGGCTACTGATGCCAAATGTCCATAGGATCACTTCTAATGCAACCTCTTCTGGCTGTTCTTGAATGTCAGATGGTCACAGGTACTGCTCATGCCAGTGCAGAACATGCCTAGCGCAAGGCAGCCTGACCTCGTTGAAGGGCGGGGACTTCCAAGCCGCCCCAGGGAGTAGATGACACCTAAGCCAGCCCCAGCTTGGGAAACGATCAGCGACAGACACCAGGCATGTCACTACTTCACTGGTGAGAGTGCTGGTGTCCACAGATTCAACTGGGTGACTCAGTCTGGCTTTTAATGGAAACAAAACCTCATAATCTGATCTGTGCGGGGATCTGTCTCTTCCTCACTCATAGCTTTTGAGCTGAACTTCCAGGCACCAGCCAAAACAGACAGAGAAATATAATTTTCCAGCATAACTGAGCTCATAGGAAAAGGCATCTGGGAAGAGGAAAGAGGAACTACTAGGCCTTTGACCTGTCATATTTTTTGCATTACAAGAAGTCATACAGTTTTAAAGGCACTGACGTCTTCAAAACTGTTTCCTATTCTGTGATAGAAAGTACCGTTGGATACGCTAGTACGATCTGTTTGTATTCATTTCCTCTGCCAAAGGTATTGGCTTTCTGTCCCATAGAATTGGTACCTTATCCTGCAAGAAATACTGTATTTTCAAGTCTGGAAACACATGGAAGGAAATTAATGGGAACGTCTAATTCTTAGTAATATTCATGTTAAATAGAAAAAAATATATATTAGTCCATGCGTCATTCATACAAAATCGTAAATAATCAGACAGGTGGTTTTGGTCCTGTAACAAAGTCATACAACAAAAACATTCAAGAACAGGCACTTGTGCTTAAATTTAGTAGTCTATTTGTTAACTCTTTCCTGCTAGTTGTAGTAGATCACCTGTGCGTATAGAGATAGATATAAAATAATCTTGGAGCATATTATGATACACATGTGTACAGCTGCAATAGTTCATCTTATCTGATAATCAGCAAGCTGCTTTCAGTTGCTATAGCCAGGAAGTGTAGTGTCATAGTTTTGTTTTGATTAACTCATAACTGCATTTCATTATCAGAGGAGATCTGGATATTTGTTTCACTGAACAAAGAATCAGCTTATTAAATGCACTACAGTACTGTGTATTGATCTTAAGGAAAATACTAGCATTCATTAATATGTATAGTGTATCTTATGTTACATATGTTCCTCACGCTGAGTAACTGTTTAACATGCTAATTCGGAACATTCTCGTTTCCATATTACAGAAGAGTAATTACCACATTCAAAGCACTGCAAACATCTCCCATGAAAGGGGCTTCTCTGGCCTAAATACACGTCATTGCCTCAGGCTCAGCCAGCACGGGTGCCCCTTCACCCCCACTGCGGTTCCCACAGCTGCCTGTCTGGTGCTACCTCGCACTTCTTTCTCCTTAGTCTATATACGCAACTCACACCCCCTGTTGTGGGCTCAAGTAAGAAAAGTCACATGCCAGGAGTGTCGATTAAGGCCCCAGCTCCATTCCAGCAGCAAAATGATGGTATTTCAAGTCAGTAACAACTCAACTAGATGTGCCAGAAGGCCTACATAGCCTGTAGTTGATGATGACAAGTATCTGGACTTAGACCTCCCAGGTCAACCTACGGATATCCTGCTTAATCACTTACAAATGACCAGACTTCTAAGGCCAGAAGCAATCGCCGAAACGATCAAACGACCTTCTACACGCACACGCCATAGTACTTCAGTAAGTGACTCAAATATTAAGGTCCTGACCACCATTAAGCTTTTAACCAGTAAGTCTCTCTACCAAAGCTGCAAATGCAGTTAATCCTATTAAACTTTCACGGCATGTAATACCTTGTCATAGGTGTTCTAATTGGCAATGGATGGATACACAATTGCCTACGACAGATCTAAGGCAAAGGGCTGAGAATGTATTTTTCTACGTTATTTTCGTATAAGTAGACGACTACAGGGGCCAGATGGCAATTTCATACCAAAGGGGGAGAAGCACACAAGGAGGTTCGCAGCTGCTAAACTCTCAGCTTCTTTACCTTGGCCTAGAGTTCATGCCTGGGCACATCAGTCTGTGACGCGGGATTCTTGTTTAGATTTTCCATGACTCTGCATCTCTTACGATTCTCACGAGTCTGTTTTCAGAGTCCCTGTGAGTGAGTGGAGTAGTAAGAGTTTACTCATTAGAAATGTCTCTTTCTATATAGCTGCTATGGATGCAAATACATACTGAGAGACATACTTTGCAGTTATTAACTTAATTTTCCTCTAGACAATAGAAAGACCAAGGCTTAAAAGCGTAAAGGGCTTTTTTGTAAAGGCTTTCTTTTTCATTTATTAAACAGTGGTTCTCTGGGAGTTTACATTTCATTCTCTTCAACAAACTGCGGTGTACTGGAACTTGCTGAAAGGAAAAAAATTAAAAGTGAATAAATTAAGTTAACGCAAAAGACTTAACAGCTATCTGTTATCTACAACCCTATCGAAAAAAACATTAGGTTTTCTGGTCCCCAAAAAATAACAAATGAATATTTTTACAAATTATCACAACTATGTCCTGTAGTTTTCCTTCTGTGACAACTCATTACTAGCTCATGAGTGATTTGGGAAGGAAATCCTCTTACGACAAAACAAGATAGGAATAATGCAGCAGCATGTCTGACATTAGCATAACAAAAAAAAAATCTTAAGAACAAAATCAATTTTAAAAGCAAAATTAATTACACTGCACGGAGGAAATCTCTCCAGAACGGGTCTCAAGCTAAGAGCAATCACTTTCAAGTCTGAAGGAGCTCTGCGTAGCAGAAAGCTAATATTTTGACAATTTTTCTATCTTTTTTTTTGTTTTCCACAACATTGTGTCTCCAGAGTCAGAACGGGACAAATTAAAACCTCATCACTGCTCAGCTCCACGGGCTGCCTGGATTTGACGTGTTAACTTTGGGCAAGGCTCTCTCCCAGTTGTCTCCCCTGACGTTGGTATGCTGTGAGGTACCAGGGGAGGGAAAACCAAGGAGCTCCCCAAAGCGTCCGCTCGCTTTATCTGCCGGGCAGGGCAGCAGACCCGTTTCAGGGGGTGACCGTGAAGCATCACACCCCGCTGTTCAGGACGCCCGGCGGTACTCTGCAGGCTGCCCGCACGCTCCCCCACCCTCACCCCCCG
>VZSC01007893.1:882557-930707 GCA_013398225.1 Steatornis caripensis
CGCGAAGCTCCGGGAGGGCGGCCGGGAGTGCGGAGCGCTTGGCCACCCCGCGGGCCCCGGCCCCGTCCGGGAGCGCAGGGGCACGTAGTCCCGGCCCGGGGGGCTTGGAGGTGGGCCGGGCCAGGCCTGCGGCCCCGGATCGTGTCCCTCTCGCTGCCGCTGGCAGCGTTTGGGGTGCTGCCCGTTGGACGGCCGCACCTGGTCTGCCCTGCCGCGTTGGTCCGTACGGCAGCACCTTGCCTGTCAGCGCTGGAGCACAGGGGCATCCGATGCTACCATCACGATGAAAACGCAAGCCGGTAAAACAACCACGAGCCACGCCACCGTTGGCAGTAAGCGAAGTGATTACACCCGGGCGTTATTCCCAGGGAAACAGTTTTTAGCTTTCACTTAAATTAGTAAAACTCACCAGGCAACCTCAAGCATCCCAGTGGCTACTGTTGGGCAAGGTGGAGGGGGGTTTGGCGTAGACTTGCTGTTCAAAAGCTAACCAACACCAGGCCTGACACAACATGGGAATGGTATAGTCCTGTTATTTAGCAGACGTTTGACGTGCTGATGTAGGTCAGCTATGCTTGCCTTCTGGCCTGGAAAAGTATGCCTGTATTCATACAGTGGTGTTCCCAGGTCAAGAGGCTAAGCCGTGCCACTCAGCAGTGAACAAGCTCATCGTTCCTATCCTGCCCCACCAGCCGGGAGACAGGATATCTAGCCTCGGGCATACCTTGCTCTGTATGTCTCCTGAACTAGACCCGATTCATTCACCTGCTGTCCATGCTCAATCTGAATCCTCCGAAGATCACATAGTTCTTGTCAGGCTCTGCTCCTGTTATCTCAGATATTTGTTTCAATTCCCGCTTACATACGAAGTTCATGAAGCCAGCTTTTCCTGTCCTCTTGTATTCGTAAGCCATCTCTGCTGGATCAAGGTGAATCTCATACTTCTACCGACTGCCCTTGCAGTTTTGTGGAACGCAGCTAGGAGTTCGTAGAGCATTGCAGCTCTCTAAAAAGAAAATTGGTTCTGTCCTAGCTCAAACAGGACACTACTGAAAAAAAAGAAGAGGGGGAGAGAGGTTAAAAGCGTTTCTTACCTTAGTAGGCAGTTGTGACATTCAAGAAATAAAGATCTAAAAGGTTGGTAGTAGATGTGTGCTTCTCATATAGTGCCACTAACTTTTTTCATTGTGATATTTGCACAAACATGAAAATTTGAGGTAGTGGAACAGAAGGTCACTTCAGCTGCCCTCACTGCAGTTCCATTAGCCCCAGCCACAGTGAACAGGAACTTGAGGGGAAGGTAGACTTTCTTCGTTACAGATTATGTGTTGATTCTCTGCCAAATGTGAAATTGCAAGAATATATTGAGTGCCAACACTACGTGAGCATATATTCCAAGAAGTACCATGGCCTCTAAATTGACCCCTATTTATCACAGTGTAGTAAGTTACAACTGGCTCACTGTTAATTGTAAAAGAAGATGTATTTGTTACATCCTTTTGGGTAACTCATAGGTGAATGTATGCAGAGGTGTTCTTCATCGGTGCTCAGAGAACAATGCTTTCGACGTGCCAAGTTTGTTTCCAGTTTGAATGCTACAGAACTACTCCTAGTAAAGTTGTTACTCCTAGTTTCAGTTGTTACTGGAACTTCTTTCTGCTTTCTACCTAGGCTGTACCTGATAAGATGATATTTGGAATCACCTATTTAAGTATCTATATCAGCTTGTTATAGCAGAATTGCTCCAAATAAATAGGAAAACTTAACTTGGGAAAGCTGTTACAGCAAAGCAATAATAACATAACACTTTCTTTCAGGCTGTATTCCATTTCAGAATTGGACCTCTTGCAGCACAAAATAAAATACATAATGACAATATCCAGCCTCGAAGTTGTCACGTTAGCTTTTTAAAGCTTATTTGGAAAAAAAAATGAAGTGGTAATCTTAGTCTGAGCAAGAAAACTTGCTCGCTTTGAGATCAACACCAAAAAAAGCCACAGCTAGGCTGAAGAGCAAACAACTTCAAGCCCAATTTATAGTTTAAAAGCAGTTGGCTGTGATTCCAAAGGCTTCACTCCCAATGCCAGGAAGTTAGACCCTCTGCTTTCTGATGATAATCTGTCTGTTCCACTTTCTCACTTCACTCAAGGTTCATGCAATCATTTCAAGGGACTAAATCTAGAAACCACTGAGCAGTATTAGCTAGAGTTCCAAAAAACAGTGTCCTGTTTATACGGTATTAAGGGTAATTAAGTGATAGCTGGACTATCTAAGAAGAGAACATTGATTGGCCTGGGCAAAAAGCAACAATATAATTTTCTGCTTGGGCATTTCTGGAAGTCCTGCTCTTTGCCGAGTTTAGGATACCTGGACATCAATTTTTGATGTCCAGCAAAGACAGCCGGTATGGTAGCCTGTCTACTTTATTCCTTTGGTCTTCATGAGCTATTTGCACTAACAGGCTAGAGCGACGTAGTGTCTCTTGTTGCTCAAAAACAGATCTCTCATCTCAGTGATACCATTGATGCTTTCTTCAGTCAGTCCCTTGAAATCAGTTGATCTGTAGTGATAATTCTTGCAGTAAGAGGAAAGGATAAAATTGGATGCAAAGATGTAATATGAAAATAGCTTGATTGCAGCTAGGGACTGGAGAGAGTTGATCTTCACTGAAAGAATTATAAAAATCAGCTGATGAAGTAGACTTTGCCTTCTAGTAGCTGTTCGCTGTAGTCAAGGAATACAGTTACGGAGTTTTTCTTCATTGTTTTGATCAGCAGATAGTGCAGATGCAAAGCTTGCTTCACTTGCACACAAAGTCCACTTCAATTTGACATTTTATGACAGTCTGAGCTGCGTCCCCAGCATGGCTTTTCACTGGGGACTTTTCAAGCACAACTATGTTTTCTTGCTAAGCGTAATGTGACCTATGCATTATTTCAGTTTTGATCTGATTTGGTGATTTATGTTTGTGGGCAATGCTATCTCTTTAATATCAGTCAGTTTAAAAGCCTGATAGGCCACAAGTTGGAGTGATTGACCTCAAATTCTGTAATTCAGGGCAGTATCTCATATACACCGCCTCCAGTACACTAGCATATAGAATATTTTACCGCTTCCAACAAAGGCAGAACAATTGTGCTATATATAGTTGAGCGCCAAGGCATGAGTCACTACAGTTACCTTCATAAGAACAATTACATTGATTGTTGGACTGTTTTCTTTCCTGTTGTGTCTAAAGAACTTTTTGTTTTTCATAGGAAAACATATATGATCGATCCAGGATGGCCCCAAAGACTCCCATTAAGAATGAACCAGTTGATTTATCAAAGCAAAAAGTCTGCACCCCAGAAAGAAATCCAATTACACCTGTTAAGCTCATTGACAGACCTCAGCCCGATCCCTGGACCCCCACTGCTAACCTGAAGATGCTTGTTAGTGCCGCTAGCCCTGACATGAGGGACAGGGAAAAGAAGAAAGAGCTCTTCAGGCCCATAGAAAACAGTGAGCAGAGCGACACAACTGATTCATTGCAGGTGAGACTACCTTATGTTCCATTAGGACTCAGACCTTCCGTAAATTGTGCCTCAGTTTTCTTCCAACTGGTCCTTTACTTCCTATGGAAAACCGCAGAATTGTAAAACATTCCCAGGGACAGTTGCCTGCACAGCACTGGCTGAGCAGTAGGACTTTCAAAGACTAAAAGTAACTGTCTTAACAGTAACTGTCCTGAAAACCCTCAAGAGCCTGAATATTACGTAAAAGAAGAGTGAATGAAGTAGGACATAAATGTGTCGTTTTCCCCAACTTAAGTACTTATGACGCTATTTTCTGAACTGCATTAGAAAGAAAATCTCCAGATCATTTTAAACACACAGGCAGCATTTTCCAAAGCATTCGACAATGGTGAGGGCGTATTTTTCAATAGACTTTTGAAGTCTTACACCTTGTCCACAACAGCCCTGCAGAGTGCTCACTTAAAAGCTTGCTCCCCCTTTCCACCCCAGCCCCCAAAC
This sequence comes from Steatornis caripensis, assembly GCA_013398225.1. Taxonomy (NCBI): domain Eukaryota; kingdom Metazoa; phylum Chordata; class Aves; order Caprimulgiformes; family Steatornithidae; genus Steatornis; species Steatornis caripensis. Next base: position 886,571 of record VZSC01007893.1, read on the forward strand.
TAGTGGTCAGACAGCATGGTCAAGCATTGAGAAGATTTGTACTTGCCAAGACTTGGGCAACGCAGGGGCTGATCCCTGTCCTCACTTTAGGAAGTCTATCCATGGAGAAGATGACGTCAGGTTGTAGTAAGCATCATTTCAGTTTTCTTCCTTCAAACTTTTTTTTTTTCCAACCACTGCTTTCCCTCTCCTGGATTATTTCTTTTAGAATATCCTTCCTTGGTAATTTCAGTGAGAGGAAGATAGTTCTGGGGCCCTCCTACCAAGAAACATCATTTGATAGGTATAGATCACTCTACAAGTGTAGATTTTACAGTATCTACAGTGACAGTAGTCTGGAGAATTCTCCACTTTAGATAGACATAAAGGAACAAACAGTTCTCTAAAGATAATTCCTAACATAGCTTCCAGTAAGTAAAAAACAAAAACAGTCAATGTTAAAGGTTCGTTCATTACCACTCCAAGCCTGCTAAGATCATACAGCATTTTTGGGGTGGCTACTATAAAGAGTTCAATTATTTTCTAGTTAATAAAACTTCCCTTAATAATTTTCTCCACACAGAAAGTTAACTTACAAAAGATGTGGAAGTGTTACTGTAAGAGTGCTGCTATTTCCATACCATATAAAACTCAAAGAATTCATTCAGAGTAACCGCCTGCCACCAGGTCACTTAGTCACAACCAGGAAAGGGCAGTTAAGATCTCATAAGCAAGGAAACTTGGATTTCAAGAGCTGCCACCACTCTCAACTTTTCTTTGCCAGAGGGCAAGATACCTTTTTTTTCCCCTTTTTTGACACAGAAGCAAAACCCCAAAGTTACCAGTGCAGAAAAATCCTCCATCATTCTCATTTTCTGGGGCTAAATAAACATACCTCTTCATACATTCTTGTCATCACAGTTTTGTTGGAGTTTTTTTCCTTGTAGGGTCAGAAAGACCATATTTAGGCCATCCCACAGAGTTCACTTCAGCTAACAGCTTCACTGAGTTTAATGTTCAGAAACTGGGTGGTGCTGTTTATAGTCTCTTAACACCATGCCCCCCACCCGAGCCCCTGGTTCTTAAAGTTACAGAGGCACTGTAAAGGGCAGTAAAGTATCTTGAAAGAGGTTTTGCAGGAACTTCTTGAGGGCTTGTACATCTTATGATTTATTAGATCCAGAAGTGTTCGAGGGAATATTCCTCCTCCTCTCAAAAAGAAGTATTCCTTCCGAGAAGGATCTTACCATCTGCTAGTCTTGGGTGTTTGATCTTACTGTTTTGTTTCCTTATGCGTAACCATTATTTTATGATCTTGCAGTTAAAAGCTTTTCTGTAGATTTCTTTTGTGATGAATTGAAAAGAGCTTGCAAGCAAAAGCGTCACCCAAGTGCTCTGCGCTTGCAAGGAGTCCATGGTTTTTTCCTTACTAGAAAGTCTGAGCTTAAATACTGCTAACATCTGAAATATGCCTCACTTGGCTATGCCTTGCTTCTAAAGCTCTGCACTAAAGGGTTAACATTTATTTTTTAACAGTATGATATGGTAGACGACTGCACGGTTGATGAATTTGAAAAGCAGAGGCCCAGCAGAAAACAGAAAAGCTTAGGACTCTTGTGCCAAAAGTTTCTAGCTCGCTATCCAAGTTATCCATTGTCAACAGAAAAAACTACTATTTCTTTGGATGAAGTGGCTTCAATTCTTGGTATGTATACCTGAAAAATGGGGTAACTGATCACCTGGAGTAACCCGACATGAGGGCCTTCAAAAGATCATTCTTCTTACAGAGTATGTTCAAGGCCTGCCTTTCCCTGGGTCTGGATGCTCTTCTAATCATACTAATCAAGCGCTGGAAATGCCTAATGTTTCTAAGTGTCTTTACTTCTTGATAACGCTTCCATTTTGAAATCTGCTTTCTGACAGTGCTTTTTACTAGACATACCTATCCTCCAGCTGCTTACCGACTACTGCTTTCTTAAATTTTCAGTTTGCTGAAGATTGAACGAGTTACGAGTTACAAACCCTCTGAAGGAGGACTTATAAACAACAAATTTTGTCAAAGTGGAACATTTGGGGAAACAATTGCAAACTAGTAGAGGTAGGAAATCAGTTGGGGTTACTGCCTGACTTCAGTAATGTGCCTGACATCCTTGAAGATCTCATGATTCACCAAGGTTATCTTAGCTTTAAGTATTATCTTGTGAGGGCAGATTACCAGGAGACCTGCAAGAGAAGAATGAGAAAATGTGTTGTATCGAGGTGGCAAGAAGGTATCGAGTAGCCTGTTTTCTGTTGGGTTTGGTCTTGGTTAAAAGATTAATGAAGTATGTGAGAGAAGTAATAAAACTTGGGAGAGAGCACTCAGCCAGATCACACCAATAACAAAAAGATCANATGAGAAAAAGTGTTGTATCGAGGTGGCAAGAAGGTATCGAGTAGCCTGTTTTCTGTTGGGTTTGGTCTTGGTTAAAAGATTAATGAAGTATGTGAGAGAAGTAATAAAACTTGGGAGAGAGCACTCAGCCAGATCACACCAATAACAAAAAGATCAAAGTCCTTGGAAAGGTTGTCTTTTAGCTAGGAAGGGCTTTACAAAATTGGACTTAAACTAAATAAATATTGTATCTACATTTAGAACTCGGGTTATTAAAGGAAAGAGCTAGCAAAAATGAAATGTGTCTATTTTGGGAAGAAAGGGAACAGAAGAGTGATGTCCTCTGTGACTCTGGTAAGAAAGTCCTTGAAATATTCATTTATTTGCCTTGGTAATGAGAAGTGGAACTAAGAGAGAATTCAGGTTAAGTAAATAGTTAAATAAATTACTTTTTAAACAAATATTCTTTTAGATTTTGCTGTTACTCCTTTCTGTGTTTCCATGAGATGCTCGTGCTCCAGCCTTGTGCAGCTGAACATGAGCAGTGCTTTGTTCTGTGTTGGGAGTGGCATTATCTTGCTTTCCTCAGTACTAGAAACTTGTTTTAAAACTTACTTTTGGGGATTTTACCTCCCAGAAGGGGGTGTGTTTGTTCTTCTCTTTCTGGTTTTCATTTCCTTGCTTGCCTATATCCACTTGCTTCAGGGACCACAAAATTATTCACTGTTTCTGTTGCTGCTCTCTGTGTAACAAATGATGATTGTAATAGAGCTTTTGCTACAAATATATATTGCTTTGCTCACTGAAGACCCATGGAAAGGCCACAAAGGGGGCTACGCTTCTGATGCCTAACAGATACTGGGATATGTGTAGCACTCTTGTTTTTCTGGAGTATGTTTCACTCTAAGATGTACACACACTTGGAAATACTAATGAATTGTTTGTCCTAATACCCGTTTGAGGCTGGTAAGTATTATCCATATTCTCCAGATGGATAAACAGATACACCAAGGCCTTGCCTTCAGCAGGGAAGTCTTTCAAAATCTTTCCCTTTGGCTAGCACTTGTTCTGCTTAGCTGATGTTAACCGTTATGGGATTTCTGGTGCAGATGATCCCACAAGCATGTGGTGCACTGTGGTATGTATAACAGCAATGCTTCAAGCAGCGCTGGACATGAATACTCGGGACAGTGAGCAGAGCCACTGTCCTGTTCATATTCAGTCCCCAACCTCCAGTCAGTGAGGCTGATCCCAAGTTGGAGGTATTTCATATATTTCCCGTTGGTGCAGACCCAGCCAGCACCGAGGATTCGTTTCTACTGCATGTGGAAACCGTGGGTCTCATTCTCCACTACTTTGCAGTTTGTGAAGCCTTTGATGCTTCTTTGCTTGGTGCATGCTTAGCAGGTAATTGTGCTGTTGGAAATGCAAGTGGAGGACCACGCTCCCACTGGTTCTTGTAGGAGTCGGCTTTTATATCTACCCTGTGTCAGTGCCAGGCTCAGACCCTTTCCTGCCGTCTTACACACAGGCTCTTGTACAGGTCTGTGTCTGAGCTGTGCAGCTGTCTGACAGGAAGAGCCAAAGTGCTCTGAAAACCTCAGGGCAGTTTAGATAGGTCTGAGTAGTGGAGCTGAGCAGACTGCAATCTGTTCTAAAGACAGCGTAGATGCTTTAAGCTGAAGCCATGCTGGGCCAGCAGTCAACAAAATCGACAAAGAACATCATACCTTGGGGCTGGCCATAAATAAGTCTGTTCTTAGTTGTGCAAATTTGGATGGATCTAATGTAATATGTCCGGGTGAACAGGGAAAAATGTGTTGTGAACACTCAGTATTAGAGTACAGCCTGTTCTCTGTTCCACTTCTGCTGAAAAGCACATTAAAACTAGATAAGCATCTATGTCTTTCTTTTCCTCCCCCCTTAAAACAGGTGTTGAGCGGAGACGAATTTACGATATAGTGAACGTCCTGGAGTCATTGCATTTGGTTAGCCGTGTGGCCAAGAACCAGTACTGTTGGCATGGCCGGCACAACCTAAGTCAGACTCTGAAAACGCTTCAGGAAGCAGGAGAGCTGCAGTATGGAGAGCTAATGACCTTCCAGCACAAGGAGCAGGACTTGGAGGACAAATTTGTAGAACGGAAAAAGGAAACTATTCCAGAGTCTCAAGACAGACCATTACTGGACTTTTCAGAACCAGATTGCACCTCTGGTAAGGAAACTAATGTGTGTGATGTGATAACATGGACACAAGTCTCTTTCTCCAGTTTATTATGTGACTTCTCCCTTGCTTTGCTTTTAAATTAAATAATAAAAAAATAGTCTTTGCAAAAATGTGCTGAATTCACTGCAGAGGTGGCAGAATTCTTCCTTCTATCCCGTCCCTAGCACACGTCTCAGGATAGATTTTCCCTCTGTCCTTCAGACTGTCATGGACTTCTGCCAGATGCTCCAGTTCTTCTTTCCGCAGCTGTACTTGACAGTAAATGCTTTATCCTGACAGAAGGTGCCATCTTCCATTTGTCCACTGTTTGTATGCTGCCCATATAATACGTAGTGGTGTAAGTTACAAAGGCCATTGGAGTCACGGAATTACAGTGGTGCAAAACTGTCATATAAGCTAGAATCAGCTTTGGAATCTGACTTTCTGAAAGCTGTTTCTGCAAGCTTTTATTTCCATTGCCTTTTGAAGAGAGACTTCTGTCTGTGTTACTCAGTTACTTGCTGTGTTTCAAAAGTTTTCTGCTTCCTTTCTGACAAGGAAATACGTTACCCTTTTTGTGTGTGAGAAACCTACTTGCTAGTTTTCTGGCTGTGATGGATGACCTGTGCTAAGAGGCTTGGGTATTATTTGTAACACAGCATCTGCAAACAGCAGAAAGGACAAGTCGTTGCGGATTATGAGCCAAAAGTTTGTCATGCTGTTCCTTATCTCCAAGACCAAGATAGTCACTCTGGACATCGCAGCAAAGATACTGATAGAGGAGACGCAGGATACAGTGGACCACAGCAAGTTTAAAAGTAAGCTGGCTGTTGAGAGATGAATCAATTGGTCAATGGCTAAAGAAAACAGGGGCATGTTTGGGACTGACACCAGTAGGTAACGGCAAGAGCAGGTCTGGAATCTTTTGCTGAAGTATGGTTTGTTGGGTTTTTTAAATTGCAAATGCCAGTTTGTGAAAACAGAGCTTGGGGTGGGGAAGAGTCAATTTGACAATTATCTCCAGGTTTTAGCTTCAGAATGAAGAAAAATCTTTTTTGTTTGTTTTATTTTTTTCATACTTTAACCCTGTTTCCTGTGCCATTCTGAATGATGTTTCAGAACTTACTGAAATGAAACATGGTGTTTAATTTAATGAAATTAATTTTCTTCTTTCCAGAAATGTGTTAATTCTCCTTTTCACCCCAGAAATCTTTCACAGCTGGATGGCACAGTTTGCTTTTCAGTTAGTGGAGATTAGTACTTAGATCCCTTGGACAACATGGAAAAACTCAGCATTAGTAAAGAATTCTTCTAAAATAAAGACTTTTACTTTAAGTCTTTAAAGTACATTTAAAATAAAGTACTTGGACTTCAGTTTTAAAATTCTACCCTAAATACTGAGAGGGATGTGAGAAGTTTAGCTGGACAACCTGTGAGTATCATATTCAGCTCAAACATGTTATTTATTGGAGTCACAGAGATTTTTCTAAGAGTGTTACATTTTTAAGATTATAAATATGTGTCCTGTTGTGAGCAGCTGCGTGCTTATGTGCCTCTTGCCCCCAAGTGCTTGTCTTTACCCCACATGGAGGTAGCTGCCTCTTCTAGGCAAGACGATGATGTAATCACTCCCCAACCCATTTCCATCAAAATGAGGTAGGCATGACACGTGCTTAAACCTGAGCAGCTAAGATACGAAGAGTGAAGAAGCAGTGACAAGCGGGTGGGAGCTGGCATGGCAGGCTTCATAAGTCCATCCCAATTTGATTTTAGCCACTGCATTTATGAAAGCTGTGGTGATATTCTGGAATGAAATTACCTTGTAAATATGTAACGTACTCATTGTAAACTTGACTGTCTTGACTATTTCTGCCCTTCATTGTTAGCAAAGGTACGAAGACTGTATGATATCGCCAATGTTCTCACCAGCCTAGGCCTGATCAAGAAGGTTCATGTCACGGAGGAACGAGGACGCAAACCAGCCTTCAAGTGGATTGGGCCTGTGGAATTCACTGGAAAGACCGGTAACTTGTGTAGCTCACATCTCCATTCTTTTGGTTTTGACAATCCCTTCCCAAGTGGTAATAGGTTGTTTTCCATGTGTAAAGAATGGCTCGGCATTCATTGTCCACCATGTGACTATTAACTGCTGGCCAGCCCAACATTTGCCCTTGTTAGACTTTAATGCTCAAGGGCTGGAGTTGTGGAGGGATGTTGAAGTATACTGTGTCTTGCTGGTATTTTTACACCAGTTTACATAACTGTGTGAATAACTATGAATTGTTGAGCAATGGCAGATAATGCCTGCATCTCTGAATCTGGGTCCACAGCTTTTTCTGGGTTGCAAAATATCAGTAATTCTGTGATAACTAGACAGTGAATTATTGTCTTTGTAAGGGGACTTACCAAGGTAGAGCAGGGCTGTTTCTTGCACGTGTCCCCTTGAACAAAACGTTTGTCTGCAAAGAAAGAGGCGGTGGGCTGGAGCGTCTCTGTAAGCTTCTTATTCTTAACTAGAAGCGAGAGCAGAGGAAAGCTCTTTGCTAATGTATTAGGGTCAGGCCAGTGCCAGGACCAAGTAAAAGTGAAGGATAGCGTTAATGCCATCTTAGTAACCTTTCTCCTCCTAGGTGCACACACTAGAGTGTAGCTGCTACTGCAGCTGCAGCGGAATGGAAAGGAGATAAGCCCTTATCTTGTCTATCAGTGCTTACCAAGCTTAGGTCTGCTTCAGTGTTGTGGGATTTGGGATGGTATAGAGGTTACCTATTCTCTTATGGCCAAGTTTGGTAACGTGGGAGAAGTCTAAATGATGAGCTATGTTCCATGAAGGACTGTTGTACAAAATTATGTTCCTACAGATGAGTCAAGAGGGCATAGCCCAACATCTGATCCTCTGCCAGGGACACAGAGAGCAGCCTGTGCCCCGTATCAGATCTGTGCTACTGGAAAGCAAAGGTTTACACGTCATGCTTCATTTAATGGCACACAGCCCTGTGAAGGGACCAGAAGAAAGGTCTATTCTGAGCCCAACAGCCCACGTCAACAGAGGCAAGGTAACTACTAAGGAAGCATGTTCTCTGGTGTCCCGCTGGATCTGCCCAAATGTGGGCCTGCCAATTTAAGGTAGTTGACTGGGTGAACCAGCCTAATTAAATATGTGAACTACCCTTGGGAGGTGCCTGTATCTACTGTCCATGTGATGAGACTTCTGTTTTGGTCCCTCCAGTCAAGTACCGAAAGTTAAATGAGCTTAATCTGGGCCATACTGCCTTGAATATGCAGTTTGTTTTCTGGTGAATGTTTCTGTTCTCCACTAACTGCAACTATACTACAGTTTCTTCTGTTAAAATTTGGTGTAGATGAAGAAAGATTCTTTAGCCACAAAAGCTTGCTTTATTATATGGTTGCTAATATAGTGGAACTTACTGTAACAATCTAATGGATAACTGTTAAAACAGATAAAGCAATTACAGGGCTATTCACAGTACCCTGTTATAGGCAATTATGATGTCGAGCACCTCTCTGGTGAGACTGACAGTTCCGAGTGTCTTGCAGGTTCTGTCTCTAGGCGATTAGTGAATGTTATAAAAATGTGCCAGGATAGAAAAATTGTATCAATTATTTCATATGGCTAGTATCAAAATATGCTTGGTAAAGCTACCTGTTATTAATTGAATGCTCCTTTGTTCTTCCAGCCTGTATTGTGAATTCAGATGAATATTGCTCCAAAATGATAAATCTAGCAGCTGTCTGCAGGCAAAAAATAGAGGAAGATACTAGGTAGGTTGGTCTTAACTCCTGTCCAGTTTCAGCTTCGTGCTTGTCGTGCTTAGTTCAAGGCGAGATTTCACTGACGAGACTGAGAGAAAAAATTGCCAGAGTCTTGTTATTACTATTTTAATGCTAACAGGTCTCAGCATGACTTTCTTCTTTTTTTTTCAATGGCCAGTTTATACCCACCTGTACTTGTGCCACTGTTGTCCTTTAGCTTCAGTAGTCCTTTGTCTCATGTGTGTTTATATATGTCATCCACGCCTTCTTTGACCTGTTGTCTAGGTAGGATGAGCAAATCATGATTCCATGGAAGAGCCATTCTGTCATAACAGTGGATCTTCTCTGCGCCTATGCTAATTTGTGAATGATTGACTCTAGTCAAGTGTAACTGAAAGCATTATCATTTGGCCAAAAAAATTATAAGTCTGCTTCTGTGTAAATAGAAATAATGAAAAGTGACCCTCCTTGTAACCTGTGTAAAAGTAGTGATTGCGGGGGTGGATTTTTTGACATTTATGTCCAACAATGTACCTGTTTGTTTTTAAGGATAAAATAGGGGTTTAATTTTGGACTAAATGTTTTTCCTCTTTTCATTACTTTTTTTTTAGGAATAAAGCTTGTGCCGCAGAAACGATATTAAATTCAGCAAGGAACCCAAGCATAACCTCACCTCTCTCCCTTCCTCCAGTTCCTGGGGACTCTGATTTTTGTGTTAATGCTTTGCCTCAGGCAGTTTTCCCTGTGGTTCGGGCAGATGTGCCAAGCCTCTCGCTGCCAAATGGCATCAGTAGCCAACCTCTACATCCTTCCACACCAGCAGCCTCCAAAACAGAAAATGGAAAACCTACCCTGCTTCCCAACCAACCCTTCCTGTGCTTCCCTTCTTCACCCCTTTTTATGTTGTGTGGCAGTCTTCAAGAAAATAACTTGAGGGAGACCCTGGCCACCACGGGAGACGTGGGAAACAGGAGGGCGGAAGCTGAGGCCACTGTACATCCAGCTGCCTGCCAGAAACGCAGCTCCTGCAAGTGCGCATCGCCCTCTGCACCTGTAGATGATGAAGAGCCAGCTGCTAAAAAGCAGACCATGGAACAGAGTGATGTGCCCCTCTCGCTTGTAGTACCCAAGGTAAAGCAGTGAAGTTCATTATCGCTTAGGCTTCCTGTTAGCGAGGAAAGGCTTTTGCCCAAGACTGTTTTCAGAAGTGAAGATTCACTACACCACTCTTGTTACAGATACAGATGTTGCCTCCCACATGTTAATAAAATTGTAAGGGTGCCATGCCAGGAAGTATAGGCATTAACTTGGAGATATTTTCACACTACCAGGGGAAAATAGACTGTGATTGCTTTACATAGTGAAGTGATGGTCAGCTGTTCTTTGTAATCAGCATCCTGATCATTGTCTTCAACAAAACAGCCTGCCAGAGGGGAAGAAATCAATGTGACTGTTACTCCTCATCCTCCCCTGTTAGCTTGGACTTTCCCAGACAGCAGCAGCACTGCTTACTCTGCTGAGGTACAGCAAATGTGATTTGTACTTTCCCCCTACCCTCCAGCCTGAATCCGTCACTCATGCCCAGTGTGGCCCACAGCAGGCTGGTGAGAGAGGAGAAGATGGCGAAGTGCATCTCTCTCACAGTTTTCTTAACTACTGAAAATGAGGGTCAGGCTCAAGGTCATATCAGTGTTTGAATATAAGCCATTTGAAACAGATGATTTTCCTTATCAATAAAGAGAAATGAATCCTCAAGCTCAGGTGTTTCTTACCTAGCGTCTCCGAGTACTGAAAGTGAACCACAGCACAGGGCTTAGGTATCACTAAGACTGCTCTTCAAACACTCAAACGAAATTTTTCACTTGGTGACTTGCTAATGAGTTTTGGGCTGCCCCTTTGCGCAGGTGCACTTTTTACTCTGTAACTGAGGAAAGTACATGAGAGATGTTGTACTGTGTTATTTCAGTTTGGACTCATCATTTCCTCTTTTGTTTTTGCTTAGAAGCCTTTTAAGTCACCCAAAGCAGAATCTACCGCAGGAGGTGGCTGTACGTCTGCTGAACACCTAAAAGATTTTCCTCTTGACCTCGCAAGTCCTGCTGCTCCAGAGGCTGCAGACAGGGAGTCTACTAAGCCTTTAGATTCTCAGGAGCAAGAAAAACGCTTTCAGAATAAAGACCTTGATGAACCCTCTCCAGGAAAAGAGCACATCTCTAAAGAAAATGCCAATCAACCTTTCCTACCACAGTATCTTTATGTTCAGCCTACTGCTGGTAAGGACAGCCATGAGCTGTAGAGGCACTCAAACTTCTGCATCTGTTCACTGAGCTGTTCAAGTAGGGAGGCCTACGGATAGATGAATAAGTCTGTATTTGGCACAAAAACTGTCAGCAGTTCTCTGTTGTAGTTTAGTAGCTCTGAATTCTCTTGACTTCAGGCTTTTTTCTGGGGTACCCGAACATTAATGGAGATGAATAATGTGGTGTTTGCGTGCTTTGTGTGCAGCAAAAAAGACATCTATCCAGCATGCAAAACTCAGAGGAGCTGAAAGCGTGGGTTTGGGAGTAAGGCAGCCAGAATAGTGCAACAGCATCCCCCCAAGTGGGTGAATTGAATCTACAAACTTTGTACCATCTTGTCACATGCATCATCAGGATAACCCCACAAAAACTGAGGCACCGGGAGCATAGTCAGGCCTGCTCATAGGACGCAGTAGGGATGGGGAGGAAGTAGCTGAAAATACTGCAAGAGGATTTGGTGTCCACTGTTTTCCATGCCTGTATTTGTGCGGCGTGGAAGAGTGTTTTGTGGGAACAGGACACGTGTGGCAGATTTCCGTGACTAGTGCTTTAGTATTTGATTCACTTGTGGCACAGAGCGGGGTCAATGGGATTTCGCTTACAGGATGCAGATGCTCAGTTTGAAAATGTTGATCCTGTTGTTTTGCAAGGTCAGACAAACTCGGAACTGGAGCAACTTCTGTTTCAAAACAGTATTTCAGCCATTCTCAGGAAAATTAGCAAAAAAAAATTAGGGGGGTATCTTTGTGGGTGTTTTCCTTTTTTATTTTCTTTTGTTTCCTTATTAAAAGCAATGCACATGTTTTGATATAGCAGAGGATATGATATGATTCCTGTTAGTAAAACAGGAGTTTGTTTAGCCAAGATGTTGCTTGTAACTGAAGTTAGGAGCAGAAAACAGCAAGGTGTGTGGTTGGTACTTAATATGAACAAAGTAAATGGATGCAGATACAGTGAACAGGCGGTAGGGGGGGAGATGGGAGGAGGGTAAGGAAAGGGATTTTGACAGAAGAATCACAGGTTTGTGACAGTTTTCTTCCTTCTTTTTTCTTTTGTCACAGTTTTTTTCCTGGGCAGCCTGTCTCTTTCTTCGTTGTCATCCCTCTTTCCTGTTCTAGATGAAGTTATAATAGCTTCATTCCAATTTATCAACTGCATTAATGCCTGCCTTTTCTCTCTTTGGTTTAGGATTAAGCAGTTTTAATTTCCTGTTCTCTGCAAACCAAGCCCCTGGTGCTATCAGCCTGGCTGCGAGCCAGTTACCTTCTCTGAGCGTGCCCTGTGTCGTGGTACCGTCAGCAGCCTTGACTTCCTTGCCTCTCGTCTGTTCTCCCACCATCACCAGTCCCATTTCCCCAGTTCCTGATGGCTCCTTCTCAGCTGCCACCTCTGTGAATTTCAGTATGTCTGGCATGGCATCCACAACGCCTGTTTTCATAGGCACCACAGCAGTGGTTACCCCCAAGGTCTCACCCGTGTCTTCGGTGGATCCCCAGCAACCAGCTCACCCCGCTCTGCACCTGAGTCCCGTGCTTGCAAGGTCTTGCGGCGCTGTCAAACTGGACTCCCCTGCGTGTATGGGGCATCCAGTGACCCTTCTGAAGCTGCAGCAGGTAAGAGTGAAAGGTGGTTGAGTGATGATGAAGCAGCCATGCCAGGTCACCGGGACTGAAGGCAGCTTGCGCTGCAGGCTGCTGCCGGTATGTCAGTGGTAAATTGGCATGCTGGGAGCTGAGCTTCCAGCTAAGTCCTCCATGTAGTTTGTGTGTCCGTCTGTAGTGGTAGCAATGCTTAGGACAGTGTTAAAGGCACAGCCCAGCATAGCACATCTAGCCCTGAACGGTGAACTGGTGAGTTTTAAAAGTCTTACAGGAATTTTAAAATCATAAAATCTTAATCTTTAAAAATCTTACAGGAATAGTAAAAAAAAAAAGTTGCTGGTGTTTTTCCTCCCAGAAGTCCGAGTCAGTGTTTTTTCCCCATTTGACACTATCATTGTGTGTTACGCAATGGCTACAGAAACACATTAGGTGGACAGGAGGATTGTTTGTCATAATTCAGGAGCCTGCTGGCTGTGACACTTCTCAGGGAGTAGTGTCCTGGGTTACCTCCTCACACTCGTTCTGATCTCTCTTCACTAAACAATGGAAATGTAATAGCAGCATCAGAACTGGGGGAAAACAGCGATTCTTGTGGGTTTTGTTGATCTTTTTTCTAAAGATATTTTTAAAAATTACCATAGAAACATATTTTTCGAGTAAAAAAAAAAGAAATTCAGAAGTGAAGAAGGACTCATTTATCTGAAGGACAATGAGTGACGTAAAACAGTGTGTTACCTGGGTCCTTACCACTATTAGCAGTGACATTTTAGCACTACTTCAACTCATATTCTTAAATCTGTGATTTGTTTTCCTATTGTCTAATGCAGTGACAAATAGATTGAACTTTTGGAAGCTTTATGAATGTTGCTTTATGTTTATCTTGGAGCTTTAGAAAAGGGCTATAATAGAGACTGGTTGGCAGCCACTCTGATTACAGATGCTAGCATTAAAGGGTACGAGCAGAGTGGCACTTAATACAGAAGTGGCTGGGGTTTAGGAGACTAATTTTAGATCTGTTTTGATGCTAACAAATAACAAAAGTGAGTAAAACATCAAGAAAGGGAAAGAGCCATTTAAGTTAAAGGACAAGACTGGCATAAGAATGAATGAGTATGAACTAGTCAGGAACACATTTAAGTTGGAAATGAGACAGAGGCTTTCAGCTCCCAGCGTTGATGTACTGGCAGACAGCTCCAGAACAAAAAGCAGGGGCAAAGCCCATAGCTTTTCACGTGGAGCTTCTGAAAGGATGTGTGACGTGGTTCCCTATAGTAGCAGGGTCCAGGGCTTAATGTCTACAAGCTGTCTTATGTTTGCATGCTTGCGTGTAGGCTTTGAGAAAACCCTGCTGAATCACTTTGGTTTTGTTTCACAAATAGCCTTCATCAACTCCCCTCACTCCCAAGAGCATTCGTCCTGCACGTCATGAGGCATTTTTCAAAACTCCCGGAAGTCTTGGAGACCCTGTTGCATGGAGGAAAAATGAAGGCAACCAGACCAGAAATGCCAGCTCTGTGCAGAGGAGACTGGAAATCTCTAGTACCAGCCCCGACTAACTCCACTCATTGCAAAGGGTGGGCTGATTGTCCTAGGACCCTGTATCGATTACAAGAGAACAAGCTCTTATCTGGCAAGAAGAGCGCATTAAAATGTCATCCCTTTTGGCGTGCTTCCCTGCTATCTGTTTACCCACCGGTTCTGTTTACCACCTTCTTCACCAATCATCCTTGGTACTGAAAATCTTTTACTGAATTGTTCCTTCAGTACTGATTTGAATTCAGATGCTGTGCTTCACGTCCTTGTGGGCGTCAAATTGTATTTGGGGTTTTAATTTGGAAAACTCTCTTCATTGCTGTGAGGAGATACGAACAGATTTCCTTGGAGTCCCCAGGGGTTCTTTATTCATGGTTTTAAGTGAGATGTCTAGCACTTATCTGGGGCAAGCATTTCTTTTGCATGTACTCTACTTACCCTGAGTCAATCTGTGGTGAAATTGATAAACTGCAGTTGCGAGAGCAACGGCTTCCTTGGTTCTAATCTGTCAAATCCTGCCTCCGCAGTGCAGCCTCTTGCTATTTATTTTGTACGTCGGAATGGGATTTAGTGCAAAAAAAGGTTTTTTGCAGCTTCAGAATAACAGATTTTCTCAGGGTAGGTTTACTTGAATGTCAGTTGGTTGTTGTACAATTTGCCCAGCACTTGTGGTTAGAAAAACCTAATAATAACTTAACACAATATGATTGAATGTATACGTGTGAAAAATATTAAGACCAAAATAACTGTGAATGTTAACATTTTTATAATTGTGTTAATGAACTGTATTAGTCCTTGGGTTTGTTTTTTTTCTTTTACTCTGAGCAAAATGTACAAGTTAGATCTAAAGAATACAAAACCTGATTCCTTAAATAGGTTTGACAAAGTAATTTGAGAGTGACAAGCCACTGAGAGGGCTGTGCTAAGATTTCGTCTTCCGTTTAAATGTATAGTCTAGACTTTATGACCAAGGATCACTGGTAAGTTGTTAACCACATGACTAGATTCAGTCTAACCTGAGTCTGCTGAAGTGCCTACTTAGCAGTTTACTTAACTCTCCTTAAGGGGTATGTACTTAAGTGCCTAACTCTTCACTTATGGGAATTTCAGAACTAGTTAATAGTGCATTTGAGTGTACTTGGAAGACAAGGGAGATCTTTGCTTTCGGCGCTTAGCTGTCTAAACCATAAAAAGAAGCTGAAAAGAGCAGGAGCCATAAATTTTGGAAGTGGAAAAAAAAATCTCTGTATTCCTTAGGAGAAGATGAAGCAAGGTACAACAGTTAACATTTAAAGTCCTCAAATAATGGATGGTGCTATTAATAACATAGGATCTAATTTTAAGAGTTAATGCTCTTATGCTTGGGTATGTTTTCACTGGTGTAGCAGTCTGCAATTAAATTTGTGCAGTTTCCTGTTTAAAAGACAGAAAGAGTTGCTGTTGACATCACTTTGCTCTGGATATTTAGGAGACATAGGGCCAGCATTATCAGCTCTTCTCTCACTGGTACTGGTTTTCCAAGGGTAGATACACTGTCAGATGTACTATTTTGTTGGTCAGAGGAGGCTAGGATTTTGTTTGGGGGTTGGGTATTTGATGAGGTTTTTAATTTTCATAATGAAACGTATTATGAAAATTGAATTTAAGACAGAATTTTAGTGAAGCTGGGAGTTTGAGTAATGTGCCCTTATCTTAGAATAGACCAATAACCGCCTTATAAGGAGGGCTGGTTAGCCCTTATGGAAAGAAAATTTCTGTAGTAGAATTATCGTAGGAAATTTCAGGGGTGGTAAAGAGAAATCTTCAGACTGCTAAATTTTAAGAGGTTTTGGGTTTTTTTTTAAATTACACTACAGTTGTGAAAGTTTACAGTTTTTGCTTCTGAATTATTTCTTCTTGTATGCCCACTTAAATTAATTTTGCTTTGGAAAGCAGTGTGTAATTGGCACGGTGCTGCCCCTGCACTTCTGCTAGCGTGCATTTGTTGCTGTTGGGGCTGGAAACAGGCCGCTAGGGTTCAGGATGACAAGGTGGTTGTCAATTCTCCAAACCTTGTCTTTTCTCTTCCCCTCTAATCTGACGCAGCCTTTTAGTGAAATGGCAGCTGGGAGCTGAGAGGAGGATTACAGCTAATGCTGGCTCTTCACTCCGGTTGATGCATCGTTGCAAAAATTGCCTTGCTTTGGCAGTAATGTTATTCTGTGCTGTAACTAACCTAACTATACTTGAAAATGCAGGGACTGAAAATGGATCTTCAGTTTTCCAGTTTCTGCTTCTGGTTTTGAGTTTCCGTAAATACAGCAGGTCTGGAAACGAGGATCAACTCCCTCACGATGAAAGCTGTTTGATGGGTCATGCTTGCGAATGCAGATTTGGGCCTGGGAGGAGAAGGGAGTTCATATGCTGTCCTGTTTTTCTCAATGCAAAATTCTCACTGAGGTAGGTGGTGGGGGCTGAAGGAGCGGGACCACCGA
Organism: Steatornis caripensis; assembly: GCA_013398225.1. Taxonomy (NCBI): domain Eukaryota; kingdom Metazoa; phylum Chordata; class Aves; order Caprimulgiformes; family Steatornithidae; genus Steatornis; species Steatornis caripensis. The sequence continues at coordinate 902,811 of VZSC01007893.1, forward strand.
AGCAGTGGGGTGCCGAAGGCTTCAGTGCTACTTGCGGTACCTGAGCTGCCTAACTACACCGACAAGGGAGAAGAGTTGGTTGTCAAGAGAGAATGACTTTACCGTTCCTATCTTTGCCTTCACTGAAAGCTAAGAAGTAAAATAAAATAGGAACAACTAAATCATCAGCAAAGTAGCTTTGGAAAAGCAGAATTTGTATTTGCACTGAGGCGAAGTGCGTACCAGGATGTTCTGCGGGGTTTGTGAAACCTTTCTGTCCCAAGACAGTTGCTGAGGAGGGTGAGCGTATAATTTATACTTGAATCTACCTGCCACGTTTACATTTCTGATTGTCTTTTGTAAATTGGTGCTATTTCTGTATTTAAAAAGCTGTATTTTTGATATAAAGCTGCTTCCAGTTTGTACCTTTGCACTGCTAGTTTAATATAGATATTAATTTTATTGCTGTTTATAACTGTTCTTCAGTGATTAGACATCCTGCTTTTCCTGCTCTCTAGCCATCTCTTTAGCTGTCTGCGTATCGCTTTACTCCAATCACACTGTTGGGCTGAATTTTTTTTTATACTACCTTTTTAGCAAAATATTAAACTTTTACAGAATAAAATTGGAATTAAAACTGAGGCTGAGGCTGTGATTTCAGTATGGAGAGCGCCCCTGAAAAGAAGTATCCATCCACCACGCATCTATGTGAGCAGTCCCTGCTGGATCTGAGCACTGAATGACTAGCAGAGGACAACAGCTTGTCCCAATGGCTCTTGTATCCGGCTATCTTACGCAGCACGGGCACGATTCCTGCTCCAGCAGGACCAGCGTGATGCAAACTGGCTCTTAAAGTCCTGGAGCAGGCCGGGGGCACACCCAATGGCCCTGGCCCAAAACCATGCGAGGTGATCCCCATCCTCACCACCGTGGGGGCCTGTCCCACCATGGTCCTGGGGCCTGCCCTGAGCGCCCCTCAGCACCTTAGCTGTCCCTTGGCCCGGCCCTCCACAGGATGGCAGCAATGCCTGCCTGAGCGCCGGCCACAGGCACCCAAGAGCAAGGCAGGCCCTGATGCAGAAGCCAACTTCCCACAGGTGGAAGCCAGCGTTTGCTGTTGCATGCTTATTAACCACCAATTGCTCGTGAAAAACAGAGAAGCGGAGAATGCAGACATAGGCCCCTTCCCCTGCCACACACATTTAAGACAAAGCTTCACCCAAACCTGAGTTTGCTCCCATTAAAATCAATAGCAGGTTCACTATTGATTTCAGCAAGTCCGGTATAACCCCCTTCCCCCTGTAATTAAAGAGACAGTGAGTTAATGTCCCATGTCACCAACAACGGCCGCACAACGACTAAGTTGCAACTGGCTGAGTCCCTCAAAATTCGTTTCTAAAATTAAACCTCAGCAGCTCACTCAATATTGTTTTGGGGTTTTCTTGACTTGTGAATTCACCACTATTAACTTTCCCTCTCACAGCAGAGGAAGGATGATAAGTTTAATAAGATTAAATNAACGACTGAGTTGCAACTGGCTGAGTCCCTCAAAATTCGTTTCTAAAATTAAACCTCAGCAGCTCACTCAATATTGTTTTGGGGTTTTCTTGACTTGTGAATTCACCACTATTAACTTTCCCTCTCACAGCAGAGGAAGGATGATAAGTTTAATAAGATTAAATATGGCATGAGGAACGCTAACAAGCCCTACCTCGCTCCAGCTCCCCTGGCAGGACCTTAGCCATTGTTTCCTTACGGAGGAGCAGGGCTGTAGATTCTAGTAGTTCTCCACCTCACTGGTGTGCTTAAACTCCTCCTTTTGAAGTAAAAGATAATTAGAGGGGAACATCAAACTCCCTTTGATTTAGTTCTCTCTATAAAAAAGGGAAAATTAAAAGCGGTGACATTGCGGATGAAGGTCTCGACGCTCCACAGCCTGAGCTGGGCAGCCCAGAGCTCGTTGGGAGATAAAAATAACCCCCTGGCGCTGGAAGGTGTTGAACGCTGCCAGCAAACCTGGTCAGGGGCAGAAGCAAAAGGGAAACCTCCGACGGGTGCAAAGCAGAGCCCGCTCCCGCCACGTCCGCGGAAGCAGGTCTTCACCATCTTGGCCAACACGGAGGGTTTCCGGAGGGGTGTTTGGGTCTCAGCAATGCTTTCTCCTTCCAGCTCAGAGAGGTCCTGAGCAAGGCTTCAAGGCCTGCATAATGATTTAAAATGTAATAGGTCGGGACGTAAGGGGGAGAAAAGAAAGTCTTCATACACAAATGAGGCAGATTTAAGCCACGCTGACTGTGATCCTATGAGAAGATCCATGTGGGCAGTTAGCATTAACATCCAGATTCTTTCCAAATTCATTTATTGCACCAGAAATGCAATGAGAATTCAGGGCGGTTTTTTCAAGCACTTCCTCCAAGGCCTCCCGGAGCGATGAAATGAATCTTAACGGTGTCAGTCAGCGCCGGCTCAAGCTCCGAGAGCCTGAAGCCTTCCCCAGGCTCCCCTCGAAGGCCACGGCGACTTTGCTGGTGAGTGGGCAAAAGGCTGCATCGCTTGTTTGCAAAATGCCGTGACCTCCAAGTCTGATATTGCAGGACCTCCCAGGGGATGAGAAGGTCTGCCTCAGCCAGAGCTCCTTCATTTTCCAAATAAAGTTCTCATTTTCACCCTGAACGTGAGACGCCAGACTTTCTGCCTTTCCCCCAACTCTGGCTGGATATTTCTCACCCTGGATGTGGCAGCAGTCTAATTTCATAGATGACATTCCAAATTTGGGTGGGAGGGGAGCATGAAACTCAGGGTTTTGTTTTCCAACAGTTGCTTTCTTGTTTCAAAAACTGACAGCCGTGAACCAGCAGTTTGCAGATTTACCCCCTAGGTGTGGTAGTGAAGGCACTGTAGGGAAATCAAACAAATCTGCAATAAATATGAAATACTGCAACTTGGGAAGTGCATAAGTGCCTGTAACAGCAGCCGAAATAGGCCAATTTGGAACAGGTTTAATATTTGGGGAAAAAAAGGGAAACAATTTAAGGCCTCGAAAATAAGCTGTAGGTATAAAGATTTCACTCCACAGCAATAAATTGTCCAGAAGGAAACATCTCCCTTACTTTGCTAGCCAATTCTTCAGTGCTAAGAAAAACGCGTTGCCTCTTCACAGTCTCTGCATCTCACTGGTAGCCAGCCAACATGTGATTTAATTACCCTACACCCCTTTAAAATCTTGATTAACTGGTAAGTATTAGCCCTGTGCCTGAAATGCACCAGGAGCTTAACGAACGTAAGGTAGAAGAAGATATTAGGGGAGGAGGCAGCTGGAGCTTGCTCTCAGGCTTGCCCGGCATCGTGACAAAACCAGCCACTGGCACCTCAGCTAGATTAGGGTTCCCATCATTACTGCACTAAACCCAGGACTTTTGGAAGATGTTGGTGAAAAAATGTCTCTGCAGACACTCTAGGCCCAAGTGTCAAACGCCTGTGCTCCTGTCTACGTTAGCACAATGCCAGTGACCCCAGTGGACTCGCTCTTGATTTATGTTGGCTTGAAGGGGAGGAGAATCTGTCTCTTGGTTCGGGGCTTAATCCTGCTCATCATCTACAACACTGAGCAAAGCAGCCTTTGACTTCTCTAAAACCAGAGCAATGGCAGCCAACCAGGAACATCACCCGGCCTCACAAGAGCTGAGGCTCTAGCTTGTGGAGGTCGCTTGCAGAAGGAAAGGGAGATGAGAGGGAAGGGGGCAGCCCCGTTGAGCAGGCAGGAAGAAACAGTCGGACAAGTACATTCACCAATTGGCAAATAATTTAAGGCTTTTCTGCTCAGCCTTGCCTGGGACTTCACATTATTTGAGGCTGTCCTGAGGACAGGTCGGAGCCTGGTGGCTTGGGATAGCATCAGAACCTGCCCTCGTGCTCCTGCAGTACAGGCCTGATGGTCTTGGAGTGACCTTCTTTTGCTGTCTGACCATTGATTTTTAACGTAAGATTCCTCTTCATAAGCGTGAGGCTGAAATCACATAGATTGGAGCCCATTATGTCTACAAGACATTTACAAAAATACTTCAAAATGCATTAGATAAAAGATTATTTTAAGAGGCTGAGAAAGCAAAAGTTTTTTCAGTCTTCCCAGCACACACAATTAAAGCGGAGAGAACATTTCAGATGCAGTCCGGGAATATATTTTACTACAATCAGATAAGTACACAGTGCCATGCCAGAGCAGCTAGGGCTGGGCTCCAGAAGCCTCTGCAGAGGATAAAAGGATTCGCTCAGGCGCCAGACCCCATCCTCCCCCAGTTAAGAAGTCTCTCCAGATATTGAAGCCAGCGCAAGCTGTAAAGTCCTGCACGACCCTAGTGAGTTGTTACTTCTAGGAGGAACCAGAAGACAGAAAGAAAGTACCAGTCTACCAGCTTTTTCCTAGCAAAGTCCCCACCATTTGTTATGCCAGGTAAGCATGCCTGTAGCCTCCCTTCGGCTTTCTCAAGACACGAAGAGTTTAATTGAGGAGACAAAAATGAATTCCAGAGGTTCGTAAACCTTTTAAGTTTGTTGAAGCCCAGGAAATCTCAGTCTGAATTATGATTTTGCATAGAAAAGAATACTATTTTGGTAATTCCATGCAAAAACCAGATAATATGTATTTCCTCTGTTTCATTTTCAAGGAGAGATTCTGCCTGGCCAAAATAAAAAGGAAAACCAGAGCTGTGATGACAAGAAGCAGAAATCCCTCCCTGAGGTATCTACCTGCAGCACCGAGGCGCGTTCAAGTGCAGCACTGGAGTCAGTCACCAGCAGGCATCTGGTTAGCGAGGGGAGGCCTCTCCAAACCTTACAGCAAAAAAACAAAAAAAACATTTCAGCATTTTCAGCACAGCAGAGAGGGTGTGAAAAATGCCTGAATGGATTAAAGCGAAGAGGAGAGCCAGACCAGCCCCTGGACCAGGTACGCTGACTGCCGCAGGGCTGTGCGGTCTGGTGCACAGGATTCTTCCAGGTGCTGGGGCACCACTGGGAATGCCTGCGAAGCTCTCGGGGCCACACAGCTCCCAGGGGTGTGTGGGGAAGGTCCTTGGATCCGTATCTCCAAGAGCAGGCTATCATTTTCTAAGGCGCAGGCAGCTGGGAACAAACCAGCCCCATTCATGCGTCTCCCGCCTGGCGTGCTGCAGCCTGTCCTCTGCCTTTGGCTCTGCAAGGTCCGACTGCCTGTGCTCTGCACCGATGCCTTTTTTCTGCACCGTCTCGTCAGTGAGGGCAGGGGAAACAGAATATCAGCTTTTCCCAGAGGAGGTCCGCATCCCAATTTCTTCTGCCGTTGCTCCTGCTACCAGCAGCTCAGGGTGCCTGCTCCTCTGACGCACCTGATGGCATGCTAGGGTCCCTCCTCGCTCAGAGATACTGGGAAGTCTTTCCATCTCAAAGCACTCACCTGCAGCCTTGGCTTCTCTCTGATACCAGTCTGGCACAGGGCTCGGAGGCTCAGGGCCGTTGCAGGGTGAGGCTGCAGCAAGGCATCAAAGTGTGTCTGACCCTTCTGGTCTGCCCTAGCCTACCCAGCACAGCCACCAACTCACGGTCTGGCTCTGGCCTCAAGCAGCAGCCAGAAGCCATTCCTTACACCACACAAGGGGTGCAGGGTTCACTCCCACTTCAGGCCCCCGTTTTGCTGAGCTCAGCCCCCCGCGGGGCATTTGTAGCATCGTATTTGCGAAGTAAGCAAAAGCTGCTCTGAGGGAAGCCCCGAAACGTGGATGCTGGCTGCCTCTTGCACTGGCGTGTATTTTGCACCCGGCTAGTGCTACTCCTTGCAACTCACTGTAACGCTCCCTCACCAGTGTGGGATTCTCCATGCTGCTCCAAATGTTTCTGGATAGGGTGAAATGGAGAGGACTTTCTTATTTCTAGTCCGGCTATAAGTGGCTGGGTACGGGTAGCCTGTAAATGAGTTTGTTACTGATTTGTGGAGCCTGGGAGGGGGTGAAGGTCTACGTTTTGACAGGGATTCCTCCGTACCATGCGGTCCCTGTGTCACCACAGCAGTCTGACTGGGATTAAGCGAGGCCTGCAGGAGCCTGATATCAAAACCCAAACCACTGAGAAGCCTGAGCCCACTCCCCCTGTAGAATGTAAGCTGCAGCAAAATTGCGTTAACTCTCTGCCCTGCATCGCAGCTGTTCTGCCTTGTGAGTAATACCAATCACAAAAGCTGCTTCCCTGTGAAGTTTTGTGATGTTATGGGTCCCCCAGACTGCGGTAAACCTAGGCTGTCCTTCCTGTGGCTCTGCTGACCTCTGTTCCCTCCATGGTAGCCTTCCCTTAACGTAACCTAATGCCCACCGCAGCTGACCTTACACGGCAAATTTAGCAGGACTGGGGCAATGGGCGCCAAACGCCCGGGGGACCAACTGACAGTCATCAGGAGGTTAGGTGCTGTGACTCAATAAACCTTGATTTGTTGAAATAAAACACAGCTAAAGCCTAGAGTTTTGGGCTATGTCAGATTATGGCTTTCAGAGTTGCCCTCGGTTTTTGCTCTGATGAAACCACTTTCATACCAGTCTCAGAACCGGACCACGGAGTGGAGACACAAGGAAGATTATCTGATTATTAGTAGGTGTAGGTGAGTCCTAAAGACTTGTATTGGGGTGCAGCAGGGGGTAGTTTCTCCCCATGGGGAGGCGAGATGCTAGCCAAGTGTGGTAGCAAGGCTGGCAGAGGCAGCAAGGAGCCAGGATGCTGAGCGACACACGAGGGCCTGGATCAGGCCCAGAGGCAGCGACCAGGGGCAGACGCAACCCAGTAATCACCCAGCTCAGCGGCCAGGCTGGTCTGAGACCAAGCCAAGCAGCCAAGCCAGCGGGTCCAGGTTCAGGCCAAAGTTACGGACAGAGGAACGAGCCCAGGGACAGCTGCTACCCAGATGCCAAGTAGCCCAGGTGGGACCAGTGGTAAAACCTCAGCTGAAAAGCAGCACCCAAGAGAGAGGAAGGGGCAGGTCCTCGCCATCAGCTGTCCTCACCACAGCACTTATCAGCAAAGGAGCTGACCTTGGACTCAGCCAGCTGAGATCCTCAGCCCAGCCAACGAGGCGCTCCGAGGGGGATGCTCTCCAAGGCAATGTCTTTAACATGCTATTCAAGTTCAGGTGATTGATGAAAAGGCTAAAATCTACTTAGTATTCGAAGATCTCTGCAGAGCCATGTCCACACAGATACAAAAGCTCAATCACATTTTCCAAAGGAAATTGGCTTCGGTTGTGCTAGAGCTGATTCCAAGATAGGGAGGGAGGTTAAAATGACTCTATTTAATCCAATAGTTTGATAACGAGACAAAGTGATTAATTACACCTCCATAACGAGAAAGAGATTGTGTACAGGCTTGAATCGGCTTTAACATATCACCTTGTAAACCGGCTCCGTGTTCACGTATACCTACGGGCATTTCTGTGCTCTAATTAATAGCGTTTCTGTGTTAAGCCAAAGGATAAAGCCTGTAATTAAGAGGGAGAGAGACCGTTCTTGTCTCGGGCCTCTCCTTGGCCAAAGGGAGCCTGCCTGAGAAGATTAGTCATAACCAGATGGGAGTAAAAAGAACTTTCCCCTTCAGCAGTACTTCAAAAAGAGGACATTTGGATCAACGACTAGCAGCACGATGAGCAGGATTAAACCTCTTTCCAACTAGAGGATCTGTGGACACGCTCTATATCATACCCACGCAGCACCAGTTGAACACAGCCATTCCTGGGATGTCAGCAGCAGCCACTAGCGCTCACTGAATGGTAACCCACCCTTGGGGGGCAAGGGGAATTTTCCCCAACCACATCTGGCTAAAGCTCTCTTCTATCAAGCAGACTGAGGGTATATCTAGCATTTGCCAGAATTGATTTTTTTTTTCTCTTAGTAGCCTATGTATTATAAGAAGTTTGCATAGCCCCTCCGACAGCCCAACGCTGAAGGGTCTGATCGCCACACCAGAAGTGCACTTACCTGCCTAACCACAGCTGATGATACTCAAGCTTTCTTCTGATGGGAATTCATTATTTCTGATATCCTTCCTATCCTTTCAAGCTGTTTCCTGCCTGCTTGAGAGCAATACATCTTGTTTACAGCAGCTTGAAAATGTATGTGAGAGGAAAAAAAAAGACATTTAAAACACTTTGGGGGACAAGATGCTAAACTAAAACCGATTCTGTGGAGGGGGGGAATAAGAAAAGACATTTAGAAACCTTTGCAGTAACAACAGCCAGCCAGCAAGTCAACTACAGCTGAACCAGACTAGAAGCTAGGTCATTTCCATTTCAACCTAGGAAAACATGAAGCAAGCGTGAGATGATCACAGCTTTGGAAACCATTCTGCAAAGAGTGAACAATGTCAGCAAATCCAAGCAGTCACTTACTGAGTATTGCACTGGGATGTTTTTCGTGACAGTCCCCTGAAACTGTTCACCTGGTCTTCTACGGGAGTGCAAGAGTTGGCACAGCTCCGACGTTCACACAGCACTGTACAACAGCTGGAGACAGTGCTGCCTCTGCCAGTTTATATTAATTGAGGGTGAAACCCTTGGTGTCAAACATCCCGCGTCTCCGAAAGATAGCCTCTTGTATGAACATCTGGTCTCGTCCCATGTTTTCCTGTTATATCACTGCATTATGACATACATATCCTGGTGGGTCCCATTCTTCTCCACACTGCAAACCAGATGAGCATCATACATAAGTTCAGTGAAATAGGAAAGATGTTACAACTTGAGGTAACCACCTGCGAGGTGGTGCAGCTGTTCAGGTGTGGCCCTCCGAGGCATGACCACCCTCTCACCCATCCACCTTGTTTCGGGGGCAATTTGCTCCAGGACTACCCACCAGTTGGGTACGCTATGTATTAACTTGTCGGAGAGTGGAGGAGCTTGTCTCCCACGTCCTATTCACATCTTTTAAGCCAGGACTAAAAGGGGCACATAACTATATTGCCTCTACAGGGACAGGACTTGCTTTCTTATCCCATGTTGGCACTCAGAAATGAGCAATACTCATAAACAGGAAATACAGAGAAGCTCCTGGAATCTGGGAGAGGGAATTACCCTCGTTGCAGCAGTTCTGAAAAAAAGCAATAGAGAGAATTCATCTGAAAATGAGAGAAGTTTTCAGTCCTCTCCTTCTGGTAAGAGAGGACTGTTCCACACAGCGCTTTCTCCAGAAGAACATTTGTAGGAATCAAATCAATGAAATTTAATGAAATTAAATTAAATTTAAGGAATCAAAAGAGTCTGGGTCAGTCTGCCCTTAGGAGCTTTTCTGCTACATTTTCAGAGAGTCATTGTTGCAGTATGGTTGAGCTAACATAAATAATGGGTAGCAATCCTTTTTCTTGTTTCTTTTCCTATATTATTGAGCCATTGAATCTACCGAAATTGCAGAATAAAACTTCCGCTGGTTTAGATGAAGTCATGAGTTCTGTCAGCAGAAACCCATAGATCAATTTGAATCCACAAATCACATTTGTGATTTCTGTTTGAGGAGTCAAATCTTTTTTGTGCTTCCTCTCAAGACAAGTTATACTTCCTCTCAAGTAAAAGTTATACCATGAGTAAAAAAATCCATATATATCTATACATAGAACATCAGAAGTCGCTTTTAAACTCCGCATTTAATGGATTCATCATTCAGCCTTACCACAATCACCTCCTATTTTTATGAGTCTGTAACTCAACAGTGCAATTTTGGTTTGTTGTTCAGGGATAGATTTTTTTCAATTAATATCCTGTTGCATACTGACACAATTTCAGGAGATTTTAGGGAAGAGTGGGTCACTCGTATGGGAAATCCATCATGTCATACCGTAGACAAAAAAACCTCCCACTTGGGACCTGGATTACATATAACTTGAAAGACATCAGAACTCATATTATGACATACTGCAAGGAGGGAAATTTTTACACAGACAGCAAAACTATAAAAGCTTACTTTGATCTTTGCTTCCTAAGGCTTTCGGTTTTGTGAGGCTGTCACACCACTCTGAGGGCATTTAAGCATCTGCGAGTGCCTAAGTCACTTCGTACCATTTTTAGGCTATCAAGACAGTGGACATCATGGTAAGGAAAAATCTTTCTTGGGCTGTTTGTCGGTTACGTCAGTTACATCTGATTGAATTATTTTCTCTTAAGGATTGGTGGGCAAGGCAAGGTAATCCTTGGTGAGAATGTGCTGAAGTTAATGAAGCATCAGGAACTAATTTGACACAGTTGGGTTATAGGACTGAAGTAAACAGGATTTAACTTTGTACTTCTGGAGGAAAGGTAGGGCAAAAAAGCAGAAAACAACTGACTGTTCCAAGTAAATTCAGGTCAACAGGTATATCTGGAGATGCAGAGAAAATTAATACCTACGAAAAATACCTTGGTAGCATGCTAGTTAGGCTAAGGTGTCTCACTGCAAATAATTTTTGAATGCTTGCAGTAAATTCATGTCATGTAATATTTCTTCTCCCTGCATTTATCCCAATGAAATTCTGTCCTATCAACATTTTGGCCCTGTAGCCAAGTATGACCGGGGGTATCTACATGTTCTTAACTTCTGATTTTAAACCATTGAAACGCACATCTGGAATGGGAGCCATACCCACTGAAAGTATTTCAGTTGATATGAAACTAAGCAACATTTCTGCTTAGCAACAAATTGCTGTGATCTCATCACTGCCATGACCAAAACCCTATCTACTGTGGCCAGGAAAATCACATTAACATCCATACCAAGTATGTTGCATTTGAAGAGCTGAGAAAAGTGCTAAATGGGTTTTCTAGCTAACAAAGCCAGATGAAGTTCACTACCCTATAACACTACTATTTGACTATGTAAGGCTTGATTTTAATTTTTTTTTTTCCAGGAAAAGAAGCATGGGGATGTAGAAGCGAGACGGTCTCCAAGAGCTCTTAACAGCACAGCTAGCAGTGTTCTTCATCATCTTTTTAACACCATTCTGTCACAGTCTTTAGTGCACTTGCAGTTGGTTCCCCTTCCAAACACCTTCTTCAGACACAACATAAAAAAGGTTTATTTTGGCCCTAAGCAGCCTACAGTTTCCAGAAAGTCCTAGACACAGTTGCAGCTCAATAATGGGGACCTCAGAGGGCAGGCAAGTGGGAGTATCCTTCACTAGAGAAACACTGGCATGCTTGAGTTCTGCAAAGCTTTGTCCACATGAATAGCTTGCTGATTTCTAAGCAAATACCAGCTGTGAGGCTGAGCAAGAAGCTTTCTTAGCTCCGCTTTAACCATCCACAAGTCACAACAGCAGCAAAACTGCAGCCATGCAGTTTTGCATCTCAAAGGTCTTACCAGGTGACCTCAAATTGATGGTGGCCTTAGATAACCAGATCTGTAATGCTGCACTCTAGACCCAAATATGATCATGCCCCAAATATATTTTAACGAAATGGGTTTTTTTACATGTGTATGTGACATACAGCCCCACGTAGGAAGGATATAGCAGGACCCTGAGCAAGTCGATGCATTGGCATAGGGCTCTGGCAAGAACTAGCACCGTCCCACGCTCGAACAAATGCAGTATCTGCTCCTAGAAACACAGCACTGCTGACATTAGCTCAGCTGCAAGAATGAAACAGGCCTCTGGGTCCAGCTGGCTTGCCAGCGCCTGCCCTCATTTTCCCTCTTTGTAGCCAGGTACATATATTTCTTCAGGCTATGGGCTATGACGCAGAATATAAGCTGTGTACTGGGCATTTATTCTGCTGGATGGGCATTTCAAACAACCGTTAAAGTGCGTAACAGCTCCTCTTGATGAAAAGCTAATAGCTACTAACCTGACAGAGTCTTTGGTCTCAGGTGATGTCAAACACACCGGCTGTGCCAAGGGCGAAACGATGCTACTGCCTCCAGGGATGGTCTCTGTCATGTAAGACACCCCGCCGCCCCACTCTTTTCTCCAGAGTTACAGAGTGATCACAGCCAACTCATACTCCACAGAGCAGTGAGTAATCCCAGCTTTCCTTATTGGGTAAGAAACTAAACCTATACATGATACAAACACAGAGTGTTTTTTCCCAGTTTCCAAGCAGTTTAAATAGCATAGATGACACTGTCTTGGCATCTCTTTCAGTATCCCTTATGTTTATCCTACCCAGATAGGAGCTTTTTCAAGAGGTCACAAGTTCTCTGAGAGTGGACATATCTCAATGGCAGGGGGACAAAGACAAGGACATTTCTATCTCTGCTCATAATTTCCACCTTGGAGAGAAAGATGCCATTCCTCACATTTTCTGCAAAATTTAGAGTTCTCTCTATATGTTTCTTAAAAGCTTTCAGCTTTTGAGAATTTTCAGAGTATGTTTTCCTTGATAGCTCTTGACATTTTTTCCACAAAGCTGTCAGCCTTCACACGACAGAATAAATAGGTTCAACGTGGGTAACACCAAGCTTCAAAACTGCAGTTCCTGTAGCATTATTCCATGACTTTGCCTAACTGACATTTGCTGAACCTGTAAGTCACTGCTGGAAGCAAAGTTGTCCATTCAGTTATTTGCACACAAAGAACTGTAGGTGTGAGCGAGGGAGCGAAAATCTTACGGAGAGGACGTTAAAAAATCCGCCTTTTCCTCCTCTGTGAAAAGCAGTCATTATGTTACAAGGAATGAATAAAACACACTGAACAGTGAATGAATGCTAGCAATGGATGTTAAAATACATAAAACCTTATTTATAATAGAGGTGGCAGTGGTTTAGGAAGCTTTGCTATTTCCTGCTTTTGGTGACTTATCAGTAGCCCATAAATCCATCACTCAATACTGGATTTTTGTAAATCTGTATTAGCTAACTCTGTGTTGGTTGGATAAACTGTCCTTTTCTGGGAAACACCATATACCCTCTGCAAAAGGAAAGACACCTCCTCTAAGTAGGTCCATTTATTGCTTGCGTAAAAACCATCCTGGGACCCTGTGCTGGAAGAGAGACCCATTACCTGGTACACACATGTGAAAACATAATTCCTGCCCTGAAAATTTAATTCAAGATAAAGTATGCTCAGAGGATCACCAATAACGTCCTACAGTTAAGGCGACTGTGCTGGTGTAGACGTGCTCTGTTCGAATTACTAGACCAACTATAAATAAATTATCACAGCAAGTGCTTACAGGGCCTTCAGTGATTTAATATAGGAACAAGTGCTAAGTCAGAATAATATAAGGATCATGCACATAACTCTTTCTTTGAATCTGATGGGCGCTTAGGTTTAAAGACCCTTTGCTTTTAGAGGGCAGGTTTGGATAGCAGGTATGACTATGACTTCGAAACAACCCTAATTTGGCCAGTCTGGATTTGGTGAACATAAAAAAGGAATGTTCCCTAGAGTTCCTAGGAGTTCCCAGTCCATAAAGGAAACATGCACTGGGGTAGACTTCAGAAAGACTTAAATGACTGTAAAGGCACCAGTAAGTTGATGCAAAAGTAAATTTATTTTAATCTGGCTTTAAATAGTAATCGTCCTGCCACAATAGTGTTGCTTGGATGGCTTAAATGCACATTTCTGCAGCATGAGACATTCTCATTTTTACAAAATACTCTATTTGATTTAACTCTACTGGAATTACTATTTGGGTGATACTGCCAATACGCTTTGAAAGCTATTTTGTTTTAAAGCTTCGGTTATGCTCTCATGTTCTCTCTTGGTTAAGGTCATTTATTTTACTTAAGCATATATGAATGTTTCTCTTCTTAATTAGATGCAGAGGCTAACCAGGAAATTCTGCTAGGCTGAGCCCCACGAAGAGCATATGCAGTCCATGTCACCGCACTGCAGACACCACGCTGGAGAGGACGAGCTCTTCAGGGCTGGTTACATGTGCACATCCGAGCAGAGACACCATTCTGTTCTGGTCTGCTGAACTTGATGAAAAAGAAACAGTTGAAGAAAGCCTGTGCAATAAAATATTTTAAGAATATCCCTACTGCAAAATTAAAAGGAGACTCAGAGGAGGATCTGTGAGTTCCTTACAATGAACCCAGCACCCACAGTGTATAGGGCAAGGTCCCATGGCACGCTGGCTTTTCCTCCCAGCAGTCTCGATGGACCATGATGGTTTCTTGGACACCCTCACTCCCAGCTCCCTTCCTCCCACCCATCACCCTGCCAGTCTGAAGTGGACCACTTGTCTCTGGAGGTGTTGAACACGCAGCCCAGCCTTCTCCCGTTGAGAGCTTCTCCAGGCTCTGCTGAAGGAGCTGCTGAAGGAGCTGAAGTCCATCCAAAAGCTCCAGCGAGGAAGGTGAGGCATGCTCCGTGCTCCATCACCGCCCTTCCTCATCTCCCTGGGCCTGAGCAGGAAGGAAGGTCAGTCAACATCCCCCACCAGGGCGTTTCTTGAACTACTTAACACATATTTGCATTCACATGACATCTAATGTAATTTAGAGACCTAGAACATGGTTTAGTGCTGAATTCATAAGCCCTAGAAAAAAGCAGCAGCCCAGAAACTCAGCCAAGTGTGGGTCTCATTGCTTCTGACGTACTCCTCACAGACAAATGGCCTTTGCCGTATTGTGATGTCCAAAAGAAAAAAAATGGGAATAAAACTTCTCACTTTATCTTTTAAAAAAGTCAGCGTAATCTGATCTGGCAGGGAAAATTACTTACTTTCAATCATATAATGGACACTGCTACAGGGCAGACTTACGCGGGTGATTTGTCTGTATATTCCTGTATCTTAACTTGCCTCCGTTTCTTTTAAAGCTTAACCTTCAGGCTGAGTGATCTGGAGCCTAATCGCAACATTCTCATAATGTTGGTTAGCGTCATTTCAATTACCTCAACTCAGGTTTAGCAGTTCAGTTTCCTTCCCTGGAAAATACATGTGAGCTCAGTTGTTCCAGAACATGGAAGATTTCTCTTTCTGTGAATTTTTAGCCTGTGTTACTTTGGCAATTGGACTTTCTCTCAGCAACAAAACTGTAATAAATGATCAGTTTCCATTGCACAAAAGGAAAATCAGAGTAGAGTCTGCTTAGCTTCCTTTGCCTGTGAATTAATGAACAGAGACCATAAATGACTGTCTATGAGATCTAGTTATCTGCCTCTGCAAAAAGAACATACACTGCAGGACAAAATGAGATTGCAAGAAAGAAGGAAGTTGGAGGATTAATAATTACAGGAAAGGAAACTCATTTAGGAGACTAACATGATCATTACGTAACTAAGATTTGTTCAAGATGGTTCAGATAATAAAGCAATGTAAAATCAGAATCAGATAATGACTTGCTTGAAACGCTTTAGAAACTAAAGGTTTTATTCTGCCTGAGCCTTGACCAAACCTAGATCAATGTGACAGTTATTATTAACTTTCCTTGCTGAGAAAGTTTGTGATTAGAAGGCATATCGGAATTCTCTTGAGTCTCTTTATTTTTGTCTGCACAACTCCTTCAACATAACAGTACCTGCAGGGCAGCAGCAGCCTCGTTCACTCCTCCAGTGACATGAGTGAGTCCCAGCTAGTTCTGCACTTGAGGTAGACAAGTGAAGACAATCGGGAAGGAAGAGCAGCCTCATAACTGCTCTTCCAAAACCAAGATGCCTTTTGACAGTCTGCTAGCAACACAACGATGAGTTAGACCAGAATGGCCAGCTCAGACCTCAGCCGTAATCCATCATCGCCCACCTACCCCAGGAATCTATGTCACTTCTCTGTCCCAGTGGGTGAGTGGGTGTCAGGCTGTCTACCTTCTGCTAGATGGCAGCAAAGCCAAAAAACCTGTTGCTTCGCAGTTGGTTTTGCCATCAATGAATAGATGCTCATAGTTTTTCTCCTCTTCCTTCCTGGTAATCCTTCCTGGTAAATGAAAGTAGCCTCATCCAGTTTTTCATGGACCATTTCATGCCATGCCAGACACAGAGCTGTTGTTCTCCATATCTCCATGTATCCTTCCCTTCTTCATGGTGGAAATGAACTCATTCAACCGCAATATGGAAGAACAGGAGAACATAAGGAAATGAAGGCATGGACAATAACTGTACACTTATTTATCATTAGCACAGGGACCATACGTCAACATATAACTCAGAGCAATGTCGAACTTCTCTTAGTTGACAGCTCCTGCTTATTTCCGTGGCACAGCAGTTCTTTTAGCCAAAAAGACCCAAAAAAGATGTTACCAACCAACTTCAGACAAAGTCTGATTCCATTTTCATTGGTGGAAATCTGAGGTTCAGCAACGTATATTTCTAGTCAGGCTTTTATGAGCATTCACACTTTTTCAATAGCCCTCAGCAAGATTTCTATCGCTTCACTGTGCTAGAGAGGTCTCCTGTAGCATATTAAAGTGCAGCATAAGAAGCAGAGGTACATCAATTGAGTATATTAATTCAGCTCAGAAAAGATAACAATAACTGCCAATGTCTTCCAGAGATTCAGCACACAATAAACTCACGAATTTAAATCTTATTTCATTTTAATGGTACCCCCAGATCCTGATAGGATTCTGCTGTTTGCCTAGGAAATGAGGTGCTCTAGATTATAAGAATAAAGGAAGGATTGAAAAAAATCACCCTGTAGCTGCTCGGAGTGACAAATCATAGCGGTGCATGCAAAAAATTTTCATCTCTAGTGTACAATTTTTGTTAAAATGAGCATAATTTATTCTTTAATTGCTATAAAAGACTAGGCACTTAATGACAGCGGATAGCCAGTGACCATGTAGAATTATAAAGACGTTTAGTAGCAGATAACAGATATGTGTAAAGAATGTGAATGACACATTTATTTACAGGACAGCTACTGCAGCCTCCAACTGATAAGGAGGATGAGAAGGGTAAAATGCCCTCTTAATCTCATAAACTTCAGACTCGTTAAAGTAATAACTGTATTTATGTCTTCAAAGCACTTTGCAAACATTAACTAATGAATCTTCACTACATATCTCTGAGAAAGACATTTTATAGATGGGGACACGCACAAAGAGATGCAATGACTTATTCAAGGTCACAGGCAGAGTCAACATTAACAGAGATTAGTACACAGTGTTCGTTAGACCACATTCACATGGGGAACAGTGTTGTAAATATTTCATTGAAAAATACACTGCCTTCTCATCCAAAGCAGAACAGTACTGCAGCTGTGACAAATGTCCTGTCCAGAAACAAAATGACCTTGAGCAGGGTCACCTCCTCTACCCCTTGTCATATACGCTGCTCTGTCTGCTTGGTTTATTCCCATAGTATCTAATACAAAGAGAAATGATAGTACAGTGCAATTACCTACCCACTCTTCCACAACTTGAACTATTTTTAATGAGTCCTTTATATACAAAATAAGAGGATTCCTTGAAAAAACTTCTTTTACAGATCTGGGTAGTTTCTCAGGTGCCATAGCTAACTCTCCTAATGCAGTTCTAGCTGAAGGATTTGATAAAAACATTAAAATTATATAACTGCTCTTTGAATTCACAGTTGGAACCAGCTCCACATTTACAGGTTGATAAATTCACTGGGCCAAATTCACGGCAGGGCCTGATACCAAGGACAAATGCAATGGCAGCAGCTGAAGAGATGAGTGCTCTTAGCTTGCTGCCAAGCACTCATCACCACTCTCCCCTGCTCCTCAGGAAAGCATATCCTTTACCACTTCTGTTAGTCTAAACAACTCTATTAGTAGGTATTGGTTAACTCAGTTCACATGGACTAGACCAAAGAAGGGAGTTTCATAAGGAGCCTTACGAGCAGATCTGAGCAAATAGTAGCTTTTGGCAGCCCAGCAGAAAAAAAAGGAGCAGACTGCCCTCTTCCACTGTTGTATCTGTTTGCAATGTACGTTTTCTTGTGTACTGGGACAATACATCAACATCATTTACACCTTCAGTCATCATGTACAAGGGATGCTTCAGTCCCACACCTACTTCCATTCCATCGTAGTGTCAGCTCCATTGTGCCGATAATCCTGTAATCCCTCTACAAAAAGGCCAGATGATGAGGAGAAAGCAAGAAACATTGCACAGAGTGGTGTGTCAGAGGACCTCAGTCATTGCAGTCACTCACACCATCAAAATATTTCATCTTAAATGTAGGTACAGCCCATGGGTACACTTTACTACACCTTCAGCTCCTTGATGATCAGAGCTTGGGATGCAGATGAAGGCCATCTAGGGTGGCATATGGGAGTTTAACCTTCACCTCTTCTGTGATTTGCATACTTAACAGCACTGCTTAGCTTTTAATTTCCCTTGTTCAGGATTTCCATCTCAAGATTATCTTTGAAATCCATCAATGATATATATATATGTATCTCATTGCATCCTTACATTGTTAATTCATTCACTCCTGAAGGAAAAGGAGAATGTCCATCCCATTTTACTTAATTGTTTCACTTTTTGAGAAATTTCCCTTTCTGACTATAGTGGAAACTTGTTTCGTTGTTTGATTTTCTTAGCTTGCTTTTGCTGCATGCTAGACTGCAACCTGTTTTCCTTCAACTGTAATTAGGGTGGATGATGGAGCCTTGGAGAAATTAGTTTGAACATTGGTAAAACAGTGCAAAATAGTACAGGGTTAACTCTGAAACAAACATGTATATGCCTACCTGGAACATATGTAAACCATAAGGTAGTTATAATACGTCTTCCTTCTTCGCCCCTCCCAAGCTGTGTTCCAACCTGTTAATTTTTGGTGTTCGTTGAACTATAGGAGAAATAAAAATGGAGATTTATGCCAAAAAAATGGATTTTTGTTTCAGGCAAGAATTTTATGCCTTTTCGTTGTAAAGCAACATCAGTTCATTTCTTACCAGAGCAGACATCCTTTCTTTCCATTAACTTCAGCATGTTCTGCCTCAGGTGTAGCATTAATAAAGGGCCGAAGTTGGATGAGTTTATTTATCCAAATAATCCTATTAAGAACAGTGGAGAGCCCACATGCTGGTAAGAAAAATAACCCACCTGTTGAAATGTTTGGACCAAGTAAGAGAAAATGGGTCCTATCTGTTTTTTCCTAGATTCCTAAGCCAGCATGAACAGCTATGCAGGAAAATATATTTCTGGTGTATTTTAAAATCACTGTAGTAAAGAGGCCATTTTCAGACAGTAGGAAAAAATATTTCTGGAAATGAATACTATACCAGCTGCCTAGTTTTTAACAGTAGGGCAAGGAGATTCGGTCTGACAGAGCCATTACTGAGCAATAGGTGTGCTACACTTGAAAAAATGGAGTTCTCTTTTTCTGTGCAGTTTTTTAGCATCTCTGTTATTATAGATACTGGCACAGTAGCAGACTGTCTCTCCTAAATATGTTTAATTATATTTAATAGTGCTTCATCTCAGACATTACAAGCTGGGAATGAAGGGAATGCCTGGGAATGAGAGAGCTGCCAGGCTTGGAGAAGGGAGATCGATGGGGAGCCCAGGAACATTTGTAATTCAGGAATTACTTCAGAACAGGATCAGTCACTGCTCAGTCTAATTAATTTTTTGTTTGTTTGTTTGGGATTAGAAATGCCACAGAATACCTTCCTGCCATCGTTTTACGGACAAATCTTCTCGGCTCTTCCAAAGCAGTGACTGCCAGATTAGGCCCATAGCACAGATGTCTAAGGAGGCATTTGTTAAGACCTGGTCTTGACAGGTGGGATTCAAAGCCCCTAGTACTTTGAATAGGCCCTTTGGGTACTGTAAACATTTTTGATCAACATCATTGTCTAATCTATTTCTTTTTAGATTTTAGTTTACTGCAGCTTAAGACCCCGTAAGTTTCCCAACCACTTGCCAGAACTAGCATGAGCGGCCAGCATCCAAACAGTAGGTTTGTGCTAGGTCTTTCTGGCTTGTTTTTTTGAAGTTGATTATAACCTCTGAGCTATTCACCCGTTTCACTTTTACAATAGCTATAAACTATCGATGTACCTTCTCCAATAAAATGCGTCCCACTAGTCGTCTTGGTAGGTAACAGTAAGGGAGAGGAGCTGTGAGGCTCTCGCTCCGTGCTGTCCCACAGGCTCCCTGGCTGTGCCAACATCTCCGTTGGGATCAGAGCAGCTGGGGAAGTACAAAGGTCCCAGACCCCACTGTTCCTGCCACATAGCGTGGTGATGCTGCGTGATGTGCAGGTATAACACAAAGTGCGGGTGCCACGCTGATGCCTTCCAGGTCCTGACAGATCCCCTGGAAATGGGCTGTGCCTGGTCAAGCTGGGCACATTTCCAGTCTGAGCAGACACAGACCCAAACTCCAAGCAGGCTGCTGGCCATCACTCAGACTCGGTGTAGGTGCAGCTATGGCTCCTCCTATTAATTCTCTTTGGCATCTCATGCACAACAAGCAAAAATTAAAACGAATGGAAAACCCCAGACCTGAACTATTCCTGAGCACCAGGACACTAGCACATGACTCACTTTAGATAAAGCCAGCCCTGAACAAAGACTCCTCACCACCGCTGCTCACCTCCACAGATGTTTCCTTCCTGCGCACAGGCACATGGCTGTCCTTGGGAAGTGAAACCATGCTCTGTTCTTCTTTGGGGAAACAAGATAGCTATCTATTTATGAAAATGTAAAAATACACTTCAAAGTCATAGGGAAACACTTGACTACACAATCGCTGCTGTTGCTGTAATCCTACCAGGGAAGGTCCGCTATGCTAGGCCGGTCTGAATCAGCCCTGCTCTGGCTGCTGGACGCTGCACAGCCACTTCGGGTTTCTTGTGCTGTAGGACTGAACGGTCAGATGCCGCAGCAGGAGGCAGCACCTGGGCAGTTACGGCCTCCCCCATCCACACGTCTTGAGAGCACGGGCGTTGCAGAGGAGCTTTTCCAAGTACTGCAACAATTAACTATCTCTGTACAACATGTCTAGATGAATTAATAATTTCTATTTTTTTATATAATTTACATCCTCCAGATGATTGATTTCCAGTGAGATGGACCCCACTCTCTCTGTGGCCAGGCTTACACAGCAATCCGAGTCAACACTGATTAATCGGATGCCTTGAGCCCCTCAGGGGTTTGGATCCCTCAGGGACATGTGAAAGTTTCAGGAGTGCTATACTTTGCAAAATGAGGTAAATGCAATCTACTGAAAGGTAAAAAATTAGTTAATTCAAGTAAGTGCTCGGGATTTTCCACTTTTTCAAAACTCGCCTTTTTGTTTACACAAATGGATGCCGTGGCCAATAGATGCACAATGAAAGGAAGAAGGATTTCCTACGCTCAGTGATACTTGTATACAGACAGGCAGTGCACACTTTGAAACAAGGAAAGAAGGAAACTAACACCCAGCGTGTGCTCTCGACTTCAAACAAGTGGGTAGCTCTATGAAACAAAAACTAAACATGTATTTTGACATCTGAACAGGAAAGTCAGCATCTTTTATGGGTACCAACATCTTTATTTCATAGGAACAGCTCTTGAGGGTTAGGATGTGTTTTCCAGGCTCACAGCAGGAAAGAGGATTTCCAGGATACAGACAACCTAACCTTCTTTAACACCTCAGGAGTCACAGCACGGTACAGCCCTGGCATAGAGAAGGTGGACAATAGAGAAAGATGGGGACTTTCTGATGGTACCTGAGGCAGCCAAAAAAACGCCAGCTGGCACCTAGAATCAGCCCTATTGACTGGGCTCTCTTGCATCTCTATTAAGAACCCGAAGTCAATGCAGGCCAGTTTTGCAAAACCTTTCCTGATGTCAGAGCTAAAGCTTGTCCCTGCAGTGTCTCTTTCTATTTCCACCCATACACTGGCAATAGACACTTTTCTCAAAGCATGGCAGAACTAGTGTGTCCAGAAAAGAAACTTGTGAGCATGGTAAGTGGAAGGTGAGACTTTACTGCACGCCTCAAAACGGGAGAAGGCAGAAGAAAAGGCAGTGCCATCTTTCAGAAGAAGTGTTTGGAGATGTCTTACGTGGTGCTGAGAAATAACATGATTGAATCAGACCGTCTCAAACGCAGCAGCTGAGGTCCAAGAGAAGTCCAGATGAGCTCCTGGTAAGCAACATTCAGCAGGAGGCAATCCACGAGGGCTAAGGAAAGGCTAAATGCTATCCTCAACACAGTTAACGTGCAGCAGTACCTTCATGCAAAATGATACACCGAAGGTTGTAACCCTAATCATCTCCTACCCCTTCTGGGAGATCCCAGAAGACAGGAGATATGGGCTCAGGGAACAGCCCATCGGCTCGTGCTTTCCTGCCTGTCCAGTGGGATTGGATAGCCCGAGGGACTGGAGAAAGGCATAAATAAAAGAGAGAGGTGGGGAGACAAGAAGACCAATTAAGTGTTCTCACATCTGTATGGTAGGTCTTCTTCCACCTAGATTTACGTTTCAGAGTTTCAAAAAGCTAACGATGGAGTCAGAGTTTTTGTACGTGGCTGTACAAAGAAGGTCGTGGAAATCTCGAAAGTCTGTCTCCTCTATATGTGCAGACCAAGGCAACAAACCATACTGCTCTCACAGCACGTCTGATGCCTCCAAGAAGGAAAGAGAAGGAAGAAAATGCAGGGAGGACAGCTGCAGCATGTTGACAGTATTTAGCTGTTGTGCTGGCTCACTTGTGGAACTATTTTTCAAGTTCAGACCATACCCTTAGCTTGTCTCTTGTCCGTCTGTCCACAGCAGAGTCACTGAGGGCAACGACTCTTTTGTTTCCTCTGTATCATCCTCTGGACTGTCTGGGTAGTGTACATCAGCAATGTGTCAGCCCTGGGCTGACTCATCACACCGAGTCATTCAGCCAACAGAATTAACCACAGCTTGTAAGCTTTACATAGACAAAATACCTAGATCCTGACTTTCAAGCTGATAAGCAAAAATAAACTTTTGGAGTGCCTACAATACTCACCCAAGGCTTCCTTAGCATCCCGAGAGAGACAGGCACCCTGGAAGAGTAATTCAGGTTGTAGGAGGACTAAATTTCATTCCAGAGTTCCTTGTCTACAGGAATAAGAGAGCTTACAACAATCAGAGTCTTAATTTAGGTGTCTCATTAAGTGCCTATGATGTGACGGGATGAATTTGGGTGAAAGTATTCATGCCACTGCAACAACAGAGCCCTGGGAGGGCTGCTGCTGTGTTTTCACTTGGAGAAAGGCTAGCTCATCACTTTCCCACGAGCTTTTGATCTCATCCCAGTGCCTCTGCTCAAGTCACTAATCCCCAAAAGCGCAAAGCATTCCCTTTTCAATTTAGAAAGAGAGTGTGTGTAGATGAGTGTACCAAAAGCGTTTGGGGAAACCAGAGCAAGATGGAGAATATAACGTCAAACTCCTCAGCGAGGGATGTGCTTCTTTCTCCTCTTACACAATTCAGAGGAGAATATCAGACTTTCTGCTATTGCTCTGAAGGCTGAGTGTTTAACCAGACATGCTGTCCTCTTGCCTGAGGACAGCTGCAATACACAAAGTGCATTTTAAGAAATCATTTCTTTTATTAACTGCAATTATACACACCAGTAATGAAAACAAGAAAGGACTATTAGCCAGTTCCTCCCAGCTATCAAGATTCATAACAACCAGCATCGCTTCACTAAGCTATAAAGCAAATATGTTTAAGCCAGCCAGAAATATCCAGGGTAGGAGTGTAACTGGCCAAACTCCCAACTTTCACACACCACATTCATAACCTTCTGCCTACCTTATGATTTCACGATAAGCGTTCTTGCCCGGGGAGGGAGATGACTCTGTATGGAAAATTAAAGTACTGTCTAAAATTCGCACTGATAAATATACACAGATCAGTGAGTCTTCCATACATACTTTCTTGAAAAAACCCATTTAAGATATTCAGAGACTAAGCTGCTGTTGAGACTGAAGCTATAGGAACATCGAAAAGCAGGTTGGAATATACATTGAGAAGTCATCTACTACAATGCCCTGCTCAAAGCAGGTCTGTTGCCATCCCAAGGCTCTTCCTAATGGAGAGCTACATTAGGTCTTCCTAATGCAGCCCAGTGTGGGGGGTTGCTTTATTTGCAGTGAGAGTGCCCTGTCAGCACCAATCCACTAAAAACAACCAGGGCTTTTTTTCGCAGGGCTACCACTAGCCAGTCACTTCACAGCCTGTGCTGATGCACGAGATTATTCTACCACAGGTGCAAAACTCAGCATTTCTCCTTTTTAGACAATTCAAGCTGTTTAGGTTGATCTAGTCCTCATGTTTAGCAAAGGTCTTTGTGACTGAAGCTCTGCCACTCATCAGCCACTAATTCTAATTGAATATCTTCTATAAATTTGCTGACGGTTCATTGTGTTATCGATCAGGCTGTTGATGAAGATGTTAAACAACCCCTGCAGTACTTCTCTCAGAAATGACCACCAACCAGAAGTGAGTTACCCTTTCAGCCCAGAGGTTCAGCTGCTCTTCAGTCCACCTAGCAGTTTGTTTCTCCAGCCCATATTTCTTAAGCTTCCAAATGAGAACGCTGTGGTGATGGCATCAAAATCATTAATAAAGTCAATGTGCATTACATTCATGGTTCTCACCTTCTCCAGACAGATGGTCACACTGCTGTAGAAGGCAATCCATGTTGACTATTTCTGATTACCTTCTTACCCATCACACATCTGTGAATGGATTCCAAGAAATGTGCCGTGATCTTTTCAGGAACCAAAGCGAAGCTGTCTAGCCTTCACACAGTGAAGTTCCCTAGGTCATCCCTTTTGCACTTCTTAAGGACTTACTGCTAGTCTTTTTCCTGTTGTCACAGATATCTCCCAATCACCATGATTTGCCAGAGAGAAGAGGCAACACACTACAATATCACATAAGCCAATTATTTCAGCACTCTTGGGAAAATCTCATCTAGCCCCATAGATCTGAACACATCCAGGTTCTCCAGGCAGTACCTACTGCATTGTTTCTCTAGTCTTTAGGTTGTGCTGATATACACAGTGGTCTGGGAGAAGGTTTTGCATGTGAAAGCCAAAGCAAAAGAAGTTATTTGAGTTTCTCAGTGTCTTCCATATCATCTAACACTAACTTTTCTCCTCCAACAGACCCACATGCACTTTTGCAACTAGTGTACCTGTAGGATTCTTAGTATCCTTAAGATCCCTCACTAATATCATCTCCAGGGCTTTGACCTTCCAGATTTTGCATGTACATACACAAGCAACGGTTTCATACAACTCCTTTGCTACCTGCCCTTCTATTAGTACGTGGTATGCTTCTTTTTTGTGTTGTAGGTCATCAAGAAACCCCCCACTTCACCGTGCTGGCATTTTGTTGCAACACCCAGTCTTCCTGCACAAAGTGATGGTTTGTTCCTGAGTTCTCTCTATTCTTTCTTCGAAAATCAGCCTTCTTCCCATTCGTGACACTTTCCAAGGGATTCTACCTAGCAAATTCCTCACTAAGATGAAGTGCACTGTCCTAAACTCCAGTCCTAACTCTGCCTCTTGCATTCCCATCTCTCCTCTGGATCCTGAACTCAACCATCCTGTGGTCACTGCAGCTGAAACTGCAGCCCCATTTGACCCCAATTCTTCCCTTCCTGCGAACAGCACATCAGGAGAGCATTGCCCCGGTGGACAGTTTCATAATTTACACTACAAAAGTGTCACTAGCGGTCTGGGATCTGCCTGAACAATACCGAGTTGCCCTTCTGACAGATACCTGAATCATTGAAATCCCGTCTGTGAGCTCACCTAGATGCTCTTCAGAAGTTCAGGAACTAGAGAGTGGAACATGGAACCATTCTTAAAACACAAAGTTTTTTAATAACATAATCTGTTTGTTATCTAAACAAGCTCATTACAATTTCCTGGGGAGGGTGAATTCAGCTCCACATCTGTCTGCCTCTGTCTTCTCATACTGTATGAAGAAATTGGATGTCCCGCTACATCTGCAAAGCTTATTTTTGTGCAATGAAGAAGAATGACAAAGATGAGCCATAGCAGAGTCAGGGGTTTACATGATGAAGTGTTTATTTATTTGTAGAGCAAAACTCTGAAATATAGAGACCTATGAATGTGTAATGTTGACATCTGTAGGAGACCAACTGAAAGACCAAACAATCTACCACCGAGGCTAACCTGTAACTCCCTGGAACAAAGTACTGTTTTGCTCATAGGGGTGGAGACTCCCCTAAGCTTCTCCCAGGAATGTCTCAAACACTTGCAAGTGAGGCAAGATATATGCTTGAAGAGGAGCTGAGGACTGATAAGAGGGAACATCCTGCCTCAGAGGGCGCCGAAGGCTGGGTGATTGCCCAGGAAGTCAGCAAAAAAATGCAGTAACTGGGGGAAAGGTAAATACAGCAGGGGAGATCACAACTACTGACTCAATTCAAGACCAAGAAGACTTGCCCCCACACGCTCTTAAGGAGCATGCGTGCTCATGTACATAGCAAGCGAGACCAATTACCAATAGCAGAAGGATGCTGAATTCCGCCCAGAAATGAAACTTTTGGAGGAGGCGATCCACACTGAGGGATGAGAATAAAAGCAGACAGAAAATAGCATCGGGGGGGAACTTCTGGATGAGTGCTCCTTCAGACCAGAGACCCCGTTGGCTGGACCAGTGCTGGAACCCAGATCGATGATATGTCTCTCTCTCTCTCCCCCCTCCCCCCATCTCCCAGACCCTCCATCTCTTCTTCGCTGTCTTTTTATTCCTTTTTTTTGTCTAGCAAATAATGCAAGGCTCAAACCCCATGTGTGTGGCAAATAAATACAAGGCTTACTTTAACCTTCCATAAAGCTGTACATTACGGGATGCCAAACTATATGGGACAGTTGTAGATTTCTCATTAAAATTGATGCTTGTGCATGGACCTTCAGTAGTTGTTTTACCTTAATCTACCCCGAGGAGATCTGCGAATCTGAGTCACCTCTCCCTCCTCTTTGGAGGAACATGACAACACCTTTTTGCACTGCAGCTTTCGGGGCCTTGCATGTTCTGTAGTCATTTCCACTTGCACAAATGCGACAGAATAAATAAGTAAAAAAGCTAGCAAACCCAAGAAGTCATTGCAATTTTTTATTCATTTTTGTTTCTCTCTGATTTCAGGCACTGAGGTGGTGCAGAATCAGGCCTCCTGTGCTACATTAAATCACATTCTTAAAAGGACACATGAAGAATGTATGCATTTACTTGTAATGCACACAAGAAAAAAGATGTCAGGTGTAAAAAGGAGCAAGAACTTAACCTCTTTTGGGAGGGGAAGGACATAATCATCTAGGCCTAGTACGCAAAGACTTGATGTGATCATAGACCAGGTACAACATCAGGGAGGTGGTTATGTCACAGAGTTTTACCAGTATCTGAAAGTATCAGTGTCCTGGCAGTGTCCATGCCCTTCTGTATACGTAGTTCAGTCTTTCATTTCCCCATAATATGTAAAGATAACAAAATGCTTTTCTTTGTGCGTTTGAGCTTCTCAAATAAAAGTCTGGCAGGACTTACTCTCTGCCCTATCATCCTCCTCCTTCCCAAAAGCATATGCGTTAGCCAGAAAAATGACTCAGTATAATAGAAATAAGGGTTCTGCCTCTGCTTCTTTCCACTCAAATGGTTACTTTTTCTTTAAGAATAAATCCCGTTTGTCCTGCTTGTATCCTGCACCTGAGACTGGGAAAACCAGAATCCCGCTACCCTTGGAAGCAGGGTCTCCCGCAGCCCTAATAGCTTTTCAGATCCTCTTTCTGTCTCTTAAATCACTCCCAGCGCCTCCAACAGAGCTGTGTTTGTTGGCCTCCTTCCTTATCTTACACACACACAGAGTTTCTCTAACTCCTTTCAAATCGACTTTTGAGATTGTCTTCAGCACTTCAGGTATCGAGTTATCCATTAACGCTCTTTGCTGAGGTCTAAGTACCCGATGGTTATACCTAGTGCTGGTTCTCCAGCCTCTCTCCCTAACCAGGATGTTTATTTTCCATAACACTCTTACAAGTTTAATCTCCTCACTGGAATTTGCATTTGTCTAGCAAATGTTAG
>VZSC01007893.1:931148-949202 GCA_013398225.1 Steatornis caripensis
TGGCCAAACTCCCAACTTTCACACACCACATTCATAACCTTCTGCCTACCTTATGATTTCACGATAAGCGTTCTTGCCCGGGGAGGGAGATGACTCTGTATGGAAAATTAAAGTACTGTCTAAAATTCGCACTGATAAATATACACAGATCAGTGAGTCTTCCATACATACTTTCTTGAAAAAACCCATTTAAGATATTCAGAGACTAAGCTGCTGTTGAGACTGAAGCTATAGGAACATCGAAAAGCAGGTTGGAATATACATTGAGAAGTCATCTACTACAATGCCCTGCTCAAAGCAGGTCTGTTGCCATCCCAAGGCTCTTCCTAATGGAGAGCTACATTAGGTCTTCCTAATGCAGCCCAGTGTGGGGGGTTGCTTTATTTGCAGTGAGAGTGCCCTGTCAGCACCAATCCACTAAAAACAACCAGGGCTTTTTTTCGCAGGGCTACCACTAGCCAGTCACTTCACAGCCTGTGCTGATGCACGAGATTATTCTACCACAGGTGCAAAACTCAGCATTTCTCCTTTTTAGACAATTCAAGCTGTTTAGGTTGATCTAGTCCTCATGTTTAGCAAAGGTCTTTGTGACTGAAGCTCTGCCACTCATCAGCCACTAATTCTAATTGAATATCTTCTATAAATTTGCTGACGGTTCATTGTGTTATCGATCAGGCTGTTGATGAAGATGTTAAACAACCCCTGCAGTACTTCTCTCAGAAATGACCACCAACCAGAAGTGAGTTACCCTTTCAGCCCAGAGGTTCAGCTGCTCTTCAGTCCACCTAGCAGTTTGTTTCTCCAGCCCATATTTCTTAAGCTTCCAAATGAGAACGCTGTGGTGATGGCATCAAAATCATTAATAAAGTCAATGTGCATTACATTCATGGTTCTCACCTTCTCCAGACAGATGGTCACACTGCTGTAGAAGGCAATCCATGTTGACTATTTCTGATTACCTTCTTACCCATCACACATCTGTGAATGGATTCCAAGAAATGTGCCGTGATCTTTTCAGGAACCAAAGCGAAGCTGTCTAGCCTTCACACAGTGAAGTTCCCTAGGTCATCCCTTTTGCACTTCTTAAGGACTTACTGCTAGTCTTTTTCCTGTTGTCACAGATATCTCCCAATCACCATGATTTGCCAGAGAGAAGAGGCAACACACTACAATATCACATAAGCCAATTATTTCAGCACTCTTGGGAAAATCTCATCTAGCCCCATAGATCTGAACACATCCAGGTTCTCCAGGCAGTACCTACTGCATTGTTTCTCTAGTCTTTAGGTTGTGCTGATATACACAGTGGTCTGGGAGAAGGTTTTGCATGTGAAAGCCAAAGCAAAAGAAGTTATTTGAGTTTCTCAGTGTCTTCCATATCATCTAACACTAACTTTTCTCCTCCAACAGACCCACATGCACTTTTGCAACTAGTGTACCTGTAGGATTCTTAGTATCCTTAAGATCCCTCACTAATATCATCTCCAGGGCTTTGACCTTCCAGATTTTGCATGTACATACACAAGCAACGGTTTCATACAACTCCTTTGCTACCTGCCCTTCTATTAGTACGTGGTATGCTTCTTTTTTGTGTTGTAGGTCATCAAGAAACCCCCCACTTCACCGTGCTGGCATTTTGTTGCAACACCCAGTCTTCCTGCACAAAGTGATGGTTTGTTCCTGAGTTCTCTCTATTCTTTCTTCGAAAATCAGCCTTCTTCCCATTCGTGACACTTTCCAAGGGATTCTACCTAGCAAATTCCTCACTAAGATGAAGTGCACTGTCCTAAACTCCAGTCCTAACTCTGCCTCTTGCATTCCCATCTCTCCTCTGGATCCTGAACTCAACCATCCTGTGGTCACTGCAGCTGAAACTGCAGCCCCATTTGACCCCAATTCTTCCCTTCCTGCGAACAGCACATCAGGAGAGCATTGCCCCGGTGGACAGTTTCATAATTTACACTACAAAAGTGTCACTAGCGGTCTGGGATCTGCCTGAACAATACCGAGTTGCCCTTCTGACAGATACCTGAATCATTGAAATCCCGTCTGTGAGCTCACCTAGATGCTCTTCAGAAGTTCAGGAACTAGAGAGTGGAACATGGAACCATTCTTAAAACACAAAGTTTTTTAATAACATAATCTGTTTGTTATCTAAACAAGCTCATTACAATTTCCTGGGGAGGGTGAATTCAGCTCCACATCTGTCTGCCTCTGTCTTCTCATACTGTATGAAGAAATTGGATGTCCCGCTACATCTGCAAAGCTTATTTTTGTGCAATGAAGAAGAATGACAAAGATGAGCCATAGCAGAGTCAGGGGTTTACATGATGAAGTGTTTATTTATTTGTAGAGCAAAACTCTGAAATATAGAGACCTATGAATGTGTAATGTTGACATCTGTAGGAGACCAACTGAAAGACCAAACAATCTACCACCGAGGCTAACCTGTAACTCCCTGGAACAAAGTACTGTTTTGCTCATAGGGGTGGAGACTCCCCTAAGCTTCTCCCAGGAATGTCTCAAACACTTGCAAGTGAGGCAAGATATATGCTTGAAGAGGAGCTGAGGACTGATAAGAGGGAACATCCTGCCTCAGAGGGCGCCGAAGGCTGGGTGATTGCCCAGGAAGTCAGCAAAAAAATGCAGTAACTGGGGGAAAGGTAAATACAGCAGGGGAGATCACAACTACTGACTCAATTCAAGACCAAGAAGACTTGCCCCCACACGCTCTTAAGGAGCATGCGTGCTCATGTACATAGCAAGCGAGACCAATTACCAATAGCAGAAGGATGCTGAATTCCGCCCAGAAATGAAACTTTTGGAGGAGGCGATCCACACTGAGGGATGAGAATAAAAGCAGACAGAAAATAGCATCGGGGGGGAACTTCTGGATGAGTGCTCCTTCAGACCAGAGACCCCGTTGGCTGGACCAGTGCTGGAACCCAGATCGATGATATGTCTCTCTCTCTCTCCCCCCTCCCCCCATCTCCCAGACCCTCCATCTCTTCTTCGCTGTCTTTTTATTCCTTTTTTTTGTCTAGCAAATAATGCAAGGCTCAAACCCCATGTGTGTGGCAAATAAATACAAGGCTTACTTTAACCTTCCATAAAGCTGTACATTACGGGATGCCAAACTATATGGGACAGTTGTAGATTTCTCATTAAAATTGATGCTTGTGCATGGACCTTCAGTAGTTGTTTTACCTTAATCTACCCCGAGGAGATCTGCGAATCTGAGTCACCTCTCCCTCCTCTTTGGAGGAACATGACAACACCTTTTTGCACTGCAGCTTTCGGGGCCTTGCATGTTCTGTAGTCATTTCCACTTGCACAAATGCGACAGAATAAATAAGTAAAAAAGCTAGCAAACCCAAGAAGTCATTGCAATTTTTTATTCATTTTTGTTTCTCTCTGATTTCAGGCACTGAGGTGGTGCAGAATCAGGCCTCCTGTGCTACATTAAATCACATTCTTAAAAGGACACATGAAGAATGTATGCATTTACTTGTAATGCACACAAGAAAAAAGATGTCAGGTGTAAAAAGGAGCAAGAACTTAACCTCTTTTGGGAGGGGAAGGACATAATCATCTAGGCCTAGTACGCAAAGACTTGATGTGATCATAGACCAGGTACAACATCAGGGAGGTGGTTATGTCACAGAGTTTTACCAGTATCTGAAAGTATCAGTGTCCTGGCAGTGTCCATGCCCTTCTGTATACGTAGTTCAGTCTTTCATTTCCCCATAATATGTAAAGATAACAAAATGCTTTTCTTTGTGCGTTTGAGCTTCTCAAATAAAAGTCTGGCAGGACTTACTCTCTGCCCTATCATCCTCCTCCTTCCCAAAAGCATATGCGTTAGCCAGAAAAATGACTCAGTATAATAGAAATAAGGGTTCTGCCTCTGCTTCTTTCCACTCAAATGGTTACTTTTTCTTTAAGAATAAATCCCGTTTGTCCTGCTTGTATCCTGCACCTGAGACTGGGAAAACCAGAATCCCGCTACCCTTGGAAGCAGGGTCTCCCGCAGCCCTAATAGCTTTTCAGATCCTCTTTCTGTCTCTTAAATCACTCCCAGCGCCTCCAACAGAGCTGTGTTTGTTGGCCTCCTTCCTTATCTTACACACACACAGAGTTTCTCTAACTCCTTTCAAATCGACTTTTGAGATTGTCTTCAGCACTTCAGGTATCGAGTTATCCATTAACGCTCTTTGCTGAGGTCTAAGTACCCGATGGTTATACCTAGTGCTGGTTCTCCAGCCTCTCTCCCTAACCAGGATGTTTATTTTCCATAACACTCTTACAAGTTTAATCTCCTCACTGGAATTTGCATTTGTCTAGCAAATGTTAGTTCCCTCCCAGTGACACCCGCTAGCCTCTAACAAGGTAAGCCGTTGTTACGGGATGTCTAGTTCCCAAGCAAAGGCGAAATCTCACCTACCTAAGAGCCCTTTGGCTTTTGCACTTTGCTGGCTTCCGGAACGTATTGATGTGGGTGCATTTCACAGGGCCTTGAGGGCACTCAGTTTAAAGATATTGTCAGTACCAGTTAGATTAGCTTGTTTGAGCCAGCTGGTCATGATTTGTGTGAACTGACTGCTTAGCAAGATTTACCGCTAGCAGGATTTTTACAAGGACTTATCGATAATGGGGATTAGCCCTGATCTGAGCTCTCAGACACCCGACAGGCACATTCACGCCATCCCCAGTGCACAGGAGGAACCAGCTCCTTCTGCACCCAGAGCCTGTCCCTGTTTATTTGAAGGCGCAACCTGCTCCGCCAGTGGGAACTGCTGATTTCTGGGGCTGTGCTCAGAACAGCGGCAGTAGCTGCCATCCCCTGGCAGGCACATTGTGCCCAGTTCAGAGAGCATAATGCTGCCTCCAAGGCCTCAGCAATTCAGTTTGCACAGGAACAGCAGATGCTTCTAGTTCAATTCCCCAAGTAGATGCCAAGAGCTGGAAAGGGAGCCTCTGTTGCTGTTACACTTTGTATACACTGTGCTGGCAAGAGCACTTTTTGTTAGCATGACTGCATCTACACTACGGATGCTGCTGGCATTGATCTTCTGTATTAAAACACATGTCTCTACCCCAGCCAACATTCCTGTTGCAGCCAAAATTTCTAGTGTAAGCCTAGATGGAGCTCTCAGCCGGCTGTGATCGTACACAACCAGCAGCATCTGCCTGCTCTTTGGTGAAAGGACTGTCCTGAAGCATGGTGTTCTAGCAATGGCTCATCGGTAATACTTACCCAGGCATGGAAATGTTTCCGAGTTTTTTCATCTTTCAGCCTAAAGAAATTATCTCAGAGTAATGGTAGATTCACACTCATTACATCAGTACCTTCCCCATGATTCCTGCCTCACTGGAAACTTTTCTGGGACCTCAGAGAGAATGGAAAGTTTAGAGGATAGCAATCCAAAATACCCATCTTCAGCCAAACAATAGAGGTTTGGCACCATCCATCACAGCGTAGCCAGCTTCTAGCTGCATCTGAGCATGCTTACAAGAAAGAGTCATGCTGAGAGACAGCTACTGTCAACATACAGCGAAGGAAAATGAAATACAGGGAAAAGCTCTGCTTCTCACCTCCCACCGATTCCCCCACAATAAATTCTTCCAGAAAATTAATTAAAGCTGGTTGTGTCTTGAATTCTATATTTGGCTGCAATTCTTTGCACTTATGTATTCTACAGTGCCACGGGGAAGAAAAGTGTTATAAATCGTTGCATGTTATATTGCAGGAAACCTTCCCAAGGCGATAAAAGCTAGACTCACTTGAGCTTAATCAGGCTATCTCCTTGGGCTTGCCTTGACAGAAAACCTTCCTGAGGTTCAGCAGAAGTTGTAACAAGATGAATTGTGTGGTGCGGTGATAATAACGGACAGTCGGTGTGAACAAGTCCAACTATCTCAGGTTCAAGTACACCCCTCTGAGGGTTGTCCACCTCAGAGGACAAGGACAAAGAGGCAGATCAACCAAACAATGGCAACCCCCAGCACAGTCAGGCAGGAGGAGGAAAGGTTGGGAACTACCTGTGTTGGAAGGTCTCCAGCTGCTCCACTTGAGCTCACCAGACCGGACCTCAATGCATGTCTTCTCCAAGTGAAGAGGCTAAGTTTGGTGGCAAGGCTTTCCACCCAGTGAGAGCTGCTCTGGGGATTCCACCTGAGCTGTGATTTATGACTGTTTCATGCCATTGCCGAAGGGCTGCCACCAGGCTCACAGGCATCAGCAGACAAACTGTTGTACAAGCCCGTATGAAGACCTTGAGTTCAAGAGGAAGGAAAGGTACTGAATGGGAACAATGGCCAGAGAAAATGGAAGGGAATCCATTCATTAAACGCTCAGGATACAAGACAATAACTTATTTAAGGCAATTTTGCTTTACATACCGGGGAGTCTCTCAGCTTTTTCTTTTTTGGTAGTCCCTTAGTCCCTGCCTAGTGGCTGCGTGCAAAACAACGTTCACCTAATTCTGGCTAGAATTTCGCTTTTTCCGTGAAAACTGGACATGTGGTCCACCGTATGTGGAGCAGAGCTGCCAGTAGCATCTTTTGAACAGGGAGACAGACCTAAAGCCACAAAGAGAGCTGCTGCGGTAGTGACCAGCTTTCAGCTGGCTGTTTCCCAGAGAGGGATTTACAGTCCTTGACTGCGCCAGTGTTGAAGGGTAAGAGGCAGAAACCTGAGCTAGCCAGAAGGAAATGCTTAAAGTAAGGGTGTAATATAACCTAACCCCCTCACTCCTCTCAGGCTTGGATGTCTTCCCACAGGCTCCTGGAGCCAGACTCCCAGCCCGAGCCCCCCCACAGCTCGCTGTCTGGGCAGGGGTGCTCGCCCCTCTCTCAGACACGCTGCTCACTGTGCACCAGGGACGTTGCCTCCTATTTCCAGCCTGTGGCAGAGTAACTCACATGCTCAGCTCTGACCTCCCTTCCATTTCTTCTGCACCTACTGCTCACGTTTGGTACCTTGTTCTTCCCTCCTTGGCAGATCCCACCAGCCGCCAGTGCCTCAAGGACTCCCTAACAGAGCTCTTTTCCTTTTCTTTTTTTAAAGAAAAAAGCTACTGAGCTATTGGACAGTCAAAAACCATCATCTCCAACGGACATCTTTGCACATTAAATCTTGTTCCCTTCTAAACGTTCACTCCTCCGGACCCTCACTTGTTGCAGAGCGATGGAGGTACAGCCCACCTCACCAGCTAGGGAGGTATTTTACTGTGTAAGGAACGGTATCACCATGCACAGCACTGCCTCATTTTAGGTAGAACATGGGGAAATAGTTGTGCAAACCAGTTGTGCATATGGAAACTATCATCCCGAAACCTTGGCTGGCTTCACTGGAACACCAAAAGGCTCATCGCCTCTCCAAAGACTATTTTCCTATAGTGTTTCAGTCTTTTCTTGCTCCCACCCATTTCATCACTGAAGCTGTTCAAAACAATCTATCGTTTTCTTCTCTCTTCGTTCAGATGAAGGGAGAATATTTTCCCTGTCTACAAGAATAGCTGTGCTTTGTTACTTACACATTTAAATGAAATTAATCCAGGGTAGAAACCTGGTCTGGAAAGCTTCAGCTCAGAGGCTGAAAATTTCAGCAGGTAATTAGCATCTGAAAATAGAGCCGTTAAACAGGAACAGTTTGACTGTGACATTCCAAATATACATCCCAATGAAGAGCAAGGGGAAGAAGTAGTCCGTTCCAGGCTGAGCACAGATATGTAACCCAGTGGAGAACTTGGAGGGGGGGGGGGAAGTGAGCCTCTAGTGAATAGTGCCACCTCATTACGAGTCCGAGCCTGGGGAAGAACCGCAGCTGCAATAGCTCTGGCAGGCCTTATCTGGTGGATTTCAGGTACTTTTATGCCCTTTCATTTCTATCCTTGAACCACTCCTCCTTCTTCAGCATACTTATCATATCTGAAGTGGAAAGTACCATTTTTTCCCCTTTACGGACAGGGGACTCTAGGAAAGGAATATTGAGATCGGAGCCCTCAGAGGTATTTTGGTTCCTAATTCAAAGGACAGTCAAGAACTGAAAAGAACATAAAGGTTTGGGACTGAGCAACCTTCAAAGGCTGTGCACCCATTCTGTGGACGCAAATCAGTCTGGGTCTCCTGAGCCCTGGGCTTGTGCTTCAACATCTAGAGAAGCTTTCTTCTGTTACAACTGCTCCTGAATTCGATGTACTTTCTTGCTGAATAAGGGAGTGGGACCATTGCACTTACAATGTGGACAGACAGGCGCAGGTCATCCCTCCACTGCAGGTTTCTACCTTTAACACTTTGGCCCTGTATCTACTCCTCATCCTCTGCAACGCGGAGACTCTTTGTCTGGGCAATAGGTTAAGGGCAACCCAGGGTTACACACCCTGCCTTCACTGACCCTGCTGGCGAGGTGCCGGCGTTCTTGCTGGACCGTACCCTCACACCACGTGCAAAATTTGGCATTCGCTCCTCAAACCTCATGCTTTGTCCCCGTGAGCCCCAAGAACAGTGGGAAGAGCTGTACTTCACAGAGAAGTATCTCTCTCTTCTCCCCTCAGACTTCTGCAATGTTATGAGTGTCTTAAGCAACCACAGTTCGACCCAAGGGCAGCAGATTTTCAGAGAATTAGTTCAGGTGTTTTGGAGCTGAGCCCTTTGTAAATCTTCTTGAAACTCCTTGGATTTATTCCGAATGTTGGTTCCTGAGAATCACACCTTCAGCCTCCAAAGCACAAAAATGTCTCTTTTGTTAGAGGATTTAACTACTGCTTAGATCCATTAGCAAAGGTAATTTTGGCCTAATTAGTCTTCTAATTTCTATGTTATCCCTTGTAGGAATATGCCCTCAGAAATTAGTAAAATGGTTTATAATACATGCTAATCACCATAATCTGATTTGTCTTTAATTATACATGTAATGGGGAAACTAATTGAAGATGAAGCGTATTTGGAAGGGCCAAAATACGTAAATCAGGAAAAGAACAGAATATTGTCATTAAACAACCAAAAGAACATGCTTGAGAGTATATGGAAGAATATTTGTTTACTATAGCAGAAACATCAGATTGCTTCACTTCTTTTAGAGCTCCTTATTGTAGCAAAACTGATTCATAACTCTAATGACAACTGAGATTTTGGCCTTACAACATCTGCCTGGCCTGAAATGGAATGCCTAATACTAGGACAAAAATAGGGAAAACTTATTTGCAGAATAGAAGGCAAAGTATAAATAAAGTTGCAAATTACAATAGTGGTTTCAAAACGAAATTTTCTTAGATTCAAAATTTCCTTCTTGCAGAAATGTCACTGAAGTTTCCTGAATTTTCCTCTGTGTTTAAAAAACAGATTGGGCTGGTGGAACTTTCAACAACTTTGCAGTGTATTTTTTTCCTTTCCATGGATTTAATAGACAGTAACAGAAAAATTGGAATCTCCTGGCCATTTATTATTTCTGTTCTTGAAAAGTACATTTTGCATGAAGTACCGTCAAATTCTATTCACGCTTTAAATGTTGTAGTGCAAAGTGACTTTACAAAGCACAGCGAGGGAGGGAGAAAAGAAATTACAGCTTTTCTATGAAGTTGTGAGAAGGGAGTAATTTTTAAATATCTTATTACATAAAAGGACATAAACTAGCCAAAATGAAGATACTGTAGCTATCCATGTTTTTAGCATAAATATTTGAAAGGATAAGCATTTTCTGGGTTGCTTGCTTTCTGACTATAGGAGAAGTCAGATGTAGATCTGGAATTTGTCTGGATGAAAACCAGATTTTTGTTTAATTGTGATTTTCATTATGCGTTTCTGTTTGGTTGTTTTTTTCCTATTATTAGAGTAAAGTTGACAAATAGCAATATGTAACTGCACTTTAACCGTTCCAGTTCAGTTAGTAAGTAAGTACCTCACTGAACACTTGTCCTCAGTGGCGGAGTCTGCTAGCAGGCTGCAATGTGGATGGGGGAAGGTGATCCATGTGTTCTGCCCCTCTCAGCCCAGCGGATTTGCCAGAGCTTGTCCGACAGTCCTTCCTGTGCCATCTTTACTTTGTGCCTGACCCTGAAATTGCACCTATAATGGATTTTCTATTAAAAAAGACCCGTTGCTGACACTTGCACCAGTTTTCAAACGTTTGGTCTTTAGCTTGGTCGGTCCCGCAGGTATGCTACACATCTGTGACCAAACATGTCAGGTATTTTAGGAAACTTGAGTTGTCATTTAATTGAACGTGCAAGTGCACAGTGCTGTCTGGGCAGAAGCTTTCAGAAACCAGAGTGACTTCGGCTCTAGCCTGCAAACTGGCTTCTGCAACTTAACGCAGAGGGAAAACTGCTGTCCCC
Source organism: Steatornis caripensis (assembly GCA_013398225.1). Lineage (NCBI taxonomy): Eukaryota > Metazoa > Chordata > Aves > Caprimulgiformes > Steatornithidae > Steatornis > Steatornis caripensis. The sequence continues at coordinate 941,486 of VZSC01007893.1, forward strand.
GGGAAGAGCACGCTGTCATCTCTTGGTACAGCCTGCTACTATACCAGAGTGTGTTCTTGTCCATAGACAAATCAGGCCCAACACGTCCCAGCAAAGTGCCAGTGCTTTGCTCAGGTCAAAGTCATTTTTTCCCATACAAAAGTTCATTGCATGACAAGCTGCAGGTTTGTTTTGAGCAAAAATACATCAGTATCTGACAATGATGTTCAGCATTTCAAATCAGACTGAGTTTAAATTATTAGAAAGAGACTGAAACATTCAACATTTCTCTTTTGTGCCTTCAGTCTGACAAATGGCTGGACAGAGCGATGGCCACGCTGGAGTCAGGAGGTGGAGGGGACACCATAAAGCCGAGCACAGAAAAGAAACCTTACCTGCATGGTTAGCAAGTACAATGTATGCTGCAAAGAATCTCGTTTGCACTATCACTTGGCATTTAAACAAACAAACAAAAAAGCTGATTCTTTTATTTTGAAATAAGAAATCTTGTACCAAAGACCTTTCTAGATCGTCAGAGTTAGCTGCATTTATACCATTTCTTTCTTGGCTTTATGTCAGCAATGGATTTGGCCTAATGAGTATCATGCACATCTCCCCATTTAGGCAATATCAAGACATCTCCTAATTTAGGCAACTTAAAATACCAACAATTATATTTTTTAATGACTCGCACGTACGTGAGGGGAGATCTCAGCCTTTCAGCAACGGGCAGCTGAGATCTCAGCACAGCTAGGACTGGGATGCCGTAACATCTGCTAATCTTCTTAAGAGAACTAACCACGCAGCAGGACATGCCTTAAAGCTTGTTCTTAATTTTTTAATATATTTTATTAAATAGGGAATTGGGGAATCAGAGCATATTCATACATTTGTTACTTCCTCTGTCAATAGGACAAAACCAGGCCAGCTACACAGAATAAATTAAACATGAGCCAGCTGAAATATTAATTTAGAATGTATAGACAGAGATCTTTCATAAAGACAAAATATTCAAAAGATTTTCTAATTGTCTGTGAATTTGCAACATTTGCTGAATAATTTGAGCAATTAACTTCCCCATGAGGTATTGCAAATTGTTTCAACCGTCCACCAGTCTTCTTGTTCGGCTGGTAATTTAAGTCACCTGGTACTGATTACTGCTATTGGAATTTTAAATGGCAACAAATTTAAGCAAAACCAACCTGTACCTTGTATTAGTGCTGACAATAATCAAACAGTATTGTTACAATTGGGAAGCCATCAATAGCCTCATAAGTAGCTGGTAACTTTCTGAACATTTACAACCACCAAATAACATGAGGCAGCACTAGCCAAGCACGAAACAGTAATTTTTTTCAGCAAGCACACCACGTTATTTAGCATGCTCTAGCAGAAAGAGTCTAATTCAAAAATCTCGGTAGGTCAGTGGAAGTGTCCACAGAACACTGTGGGTCTTGAATCAGGTCTCCAACGATAACCTCCTAACGCAGGAGACGACCTTGCCAGATCACAGGTAGATGTCCTGCCCAATTCCAAGCTGCACAGTCAGGGTCAGGCATCGCTTTCTCCTTCTCCATCAGGCCCACTGAGGAAGCGGTGCACATCCACAGCAATGCAGGCACTGCCACAAGCCATCACCGTGCAGTTCGCCATGCAATACAAATGCTATCACTGCGATGACCTTCTCTGTTTCAAGAAAGTAAACACTGCCCGTATTGAAACCTTTATGAGGGAAGGGGTTCGTGAGGATGCAATCTGTCTGCAAATGAAGCCACAAGCTAGATGATAACTTTTGTACTTTTTGAAGAAGAGTCAGATGGGAAAGGTAATCGCCCATCCCTCGTGGGCTTCATTTGACCTTCATCTAACATTTTTCCGTAGATGTATGTAACTGAGCGAACCCAAATGTGGCCACACACCATAAATGATGAAAACACACACAGAAAAGACGCAGTGCAGGGAAGAATGAGATGAACAAATCTGGATGACACTTAACAGAACAGTTAATGGTCATATTGTTCTTGGGTTTTATTGAAAATTACCAGGCGGGCTCTGGAAAATATGCGCTGTTGGGAATCTGTTCAGAGTTTTTATCAAAGCTTCTTTGCAATTAGTGGCAAATTATTGTTCATTCCTCTGGAATTCCTTGAAATAAGATCACCCTGATTTCAGCCCGATACTATTCACGGCCTCGCAATCTGCGGCTCTATGGGAAACGTGTTTTAATAATAAATGTAATAGCAAGTACTTGTGTGGCAAGCAGCAGCGATAAAAAGTTAGCGCCGTTCAATAGCATTTTCACTGTCAAGGGGTTTTGCCAACCTTAATCTTTGCAGCTGCCTGTGAGGTGAGCGTGTGAGCAGTTTATCTCAGTAAATGCAGGGACTGGAGCAGCTAATCTCTTCCTCCCGAGGCTGGTGGGTCACACCCTGATAAGTGCAGCCCTGGCATGGCACTGTCCTGCAGCAGGCTTGGGCAGAGGTAGGCTCAGCTGGATGGAGGTGCTGTTCAAATGTGCCGCTTTTTTCTTGTTTAGGCATTTCATAGCCCTGTGAGTTAATTATTACTCTCTTTTTTCCGGCTAGAGTGAAGGCACAAGCTTGGGAGTTCCTTGCCTGAGGCCAGGGTGCTGGAGCTGAGCTGGGAGCCAGCAGCTTAGGGAACCTGTTGGCCTCATCCTCCCAGCACTTGCAAACACTCCGCTGTAAACACGGCAGTTTCTGGGCTGCTTCTCTGTCGTGCCTTAGAATGGGGAAATCTTTGACTTCCAGAGTCCAATTTCTCCCACGTCGTCACTCGAAGTCTGACGCGGGACTGGAAGGATGGGGGCTGCTGGTGCAGCCTGGCCAAGCCAAGGAGGGTGACAGTCCTCGCTAGAGACGCAGTGGAGACCAGCTGCAGCTCTGTTCCATCCTTGCCCCTTCCTTTCCACTGCCGTTGCTATCAAGGATGGCAGGTAGTGGTGTGGAGGAAGGAGCGCAGAGACACCTGCCCAGCCTTTCTTCCTAAGGGACGGTTTCCATCTGCATGTCATCCATGGGCTCTGCCCCTCTCTTCCTTCCAAGGGGACACTGCAAAGTCACGGCAGTGTGAGAGAAAATTAGAATTAAACGTTCTTCTATTGCAGAGCTGCACAAAGTCTTGATGCAGCAGCACCTACCTCATCTACAAGAACGGTGCTGCTAGGCCGTAACGGTACACTAACAGAAAAATTGATTATTTTAGCTACGTCATTGAGAAAAAGGTGGTATTAAAAGTATTGCAAATAGCTGGGGTTTTTTTTTCAAAGCCATGAAGTATGAGGCAAAGAAGATTAACCACGAGGGAAATAGTTGGAGTTGCTACTTTCATAGTTGTTCCTAACAGCATAATTGTCAGTAGCACGAACAATGGGGAAGCATTGTTAATTTAAACTGCAAAATATTTTCAAGCAATTCATGCAGCAAAAAAAAGCCTCTGACTTTTACAACAGCCAGAGTGAAGGCATGTAATGATTTTAAAGGCAAAGATGTTACTAACAGTTCCTTTGAATGGATGGGTTGCATACTGTTTCTTTTCCTCAAATAACAAAAAATGTTACTAATTTGATTAATGATGAACCTTCAGAAATTAAAAATGCAGCATGAAAATCTTGATTAGCAATCATTGCTACCCGAAGTTAAGGATTGTTAATGATTAATTAACAATTGCTCAAACGAGTTCCTGCAGCAACTGAATGAAATTATATAGGAAATTACTGTGCCACGGTACACGAGACAAATGATTCCCCTAGCGTGTATTTATAGAAGTAAATTGCACAAAGCAAGCAGTAGAACAATTATTAAAACTAATCACTGCTGGAACCTGGGATCTTGTTTACCTTTTAGCTGAGCCTGTGAAATGGACTGATAATACGCACGAAAAGCTGTATCACCGGGGGCAAGGCTTAGCATCTGGTGATGGATGCTCACCCAGAGTGCCAGCCTTACGACAGCAACATATGCTTTTCATGCTCCCTCGTAACCTTCTACTTTCGAAGGAAAGTATAAAAAATCACAGAGCCTCTGGTTTTTTCAGCGGTCAGTGGCAGGCATTGCAATGATGGCTTTGCTTCTCTTTAAGGGCTTTATCCGTCAGAGAAATGCAGACAGGCAATTTTACATGCAGCTGTGTGACCACCGGCTTCAAGGAGCACTACAGACCTATTTGCATTCATCCCACTGCAGGATCAACTCTTGGTCGTTTGTTTTCCTTAGGTGTGCTTGCAACAAAGTGAGGATGGAAACAGCTTTATATTATGCTGAAAAGAAAATGGAGGAGCATAAAGACGACAATGCAACCGTCAGAAATTTATTTGAAAAGGCAATAAAATGTTAATAGTCTAATGAAAAGGAGAGATGGAATACAAACCTACAGAACTTGTCAGATGGTTGTATTTTGTTTAATAAGAGAATTTATTTTTAAGTCAATGGATGATTCACATGGAAAAATATGTTCTAAGTGTTCATCGTCTGTGGGAGAGTACTGTTACAACATGCATAATGTGGTTTCGGAGAGAACAGTTTGGCTTTGTAATAAAGATGTGGGCTTCGTGGTAAGAAAAGTCTACGTTACTTTAAAAATCTGTCAAGGTTCCAGAAATAAAACTTTCTTTAATGGAAAAATATAGCTACATTATTCCCAAGTTGTTATTACGACTTGGTGTTGCCACGCAGAGAAATCCGCAGTTAGTTATCCATGCTACTGAATCATTTGATAGTCTCCTTGAAAGATATCATCCCATCCCTTCTGTAACATTATAGTAACACAGCTACGGTGTAATCATCTTCCCTTTCACAATGTATGAGGGTCATAACACTGCAGTGGGGAAAAACGTCCACATCCTAAGGATTTCATTGCTCCTTCTGGGCTATAAACCCCTTACCTACATCTGCTGTTGTACTTACTTTCCCTTCCTTCCTGCATTCATTTAGTTAACACGGAAATCTGCTGGCAAATGAGTTTCTTATTCAAGTTTCCAAAGGCAAAATCTTGTTTCACGGATACAAAGGGAAGTTTTTTCCCTCATCCAAAACCAGTTCTGTCAACGATTGCATCTGATGGGAACGTTTGAACTGGCGTTTATTCACCACAGGACATTTATATACAGCACGTGGGGACCGTACGTGTGGTCCTGGGCATATATAAACTTATTCATGTGAGATAACCCCCAGCACTTCAGGCTGAGGTGCCTTGCTGAAATGGGTAGCAGAGACACAAGTAGGATCCAGCTTCTGTGTGACTCAGAACTGAACCCACACGAGTACTGAATTGAAAATAAATCTATCAGTCAAGTCTTTTCTTCATAGTCTTCTCTGAGAAAAAATGTAAAAGGATGTCATCTATCACTTTGGTTGTTTAAAATATTGCAAATTAAGTGATTTGCTGTAGCAGAAGTATACCTTTTGCTTGTACAGCGTAACTTGGGCTGATCTGAATTTCCATTTCTAGCTATGCTACTATCTGGAAACAGAGAATTTTTCAGTACTTGCAATTAAACTTAGTTACAAGTACTTAGAGAAATGGATAGATATATTTGAAACAAATAGGTGACCTGGGAAAAAGAAAAAAGAGAGAAGAAATCTGTTACTGAAAAAACATCTATTAGCACATTCATCATTCTTGCATCTCAGGTCTGCCAGAGCCCAGGACAAGAGAAAATAACTTGTTTAATTCATTAAGAAACAAAGCAAAGATTTCTACTCTTTGATCCTAACTTCCTGAGGAGCAATGCTTATAGCCAGACCGAAGATGAAAATGTCCATACGCCTCCCATCCAATCTGAAAAATGTGATATGCTTCATTTCCCCACAAAAATAAGATGCCAGGAAGTCTTCGAATAAGAGAATGCATCCATTGCCAGGTACTGTAGGACAGGAGCTAGATTACTTCAACATTACTTTCCTGTCAAAAGGTATAAGGAATTCACACTTGCAGTTTGGCATGACTTTGACCCAGGCGGTAGCTTTGTTCAATAAACATCACTGACCGCACCATAAAAAAAAAAAGGTATCTCTAGCCAAAAAGGCAACCCATTTAATGTGTATTTTTTCTAAGTAATATTAAGGAACAAAATATGAAACCAAAAATTCCAGAGCACTAGCAGCCATGCTAAAGGAGAAAAACGAAGCTTTTAGTAATACTTATATTAGCGACTTGTATCAGCAATCCTGATGCAGACTGAAGTAAAATCTCAGCCGCCAGCTCTAACGTATGCTGCATACAATTTGGAAAGATCAATATTTTGACACCTTTCTTTTAGCTAAGTCTCAAATTAAGGTCTAAATCTTATTACTGAATGTTCCCATGCACTACAGAATGCTCCCGGTGGGATGCCATTTGCCCCTGCTGCCAGTAACTCAAAGCCCCAGAAGTTTATGAAGAAGTTTATGAAGATCTATTTAAGATAAAAGAAACACGGGTTCCAGTTTCCTCTCGGGTATCTCTCTAGGCCTGGGGAAATTGAAGTCAGGTAGAAAACTTTTCTTCTACAGACAGGAAAAATCTCCATTCCAGGGATGGAAGCTACGCACGCGTCCCCAAACGTGGGATGACTGCACCAGATTTGGCATGTAACTGGAGTGCACAAACCGAGCACTGTCCCTAATGACGAAGTTCAAGGAAATGGCCTTAATTGGGCCCTTTGAAAATGCCAAAGAATTGAGTAAAGCTGATGAGCCAATGATGACCATGGAAGCAAGCCACTACAGCCGCGCAGCCAAAAACAAGCAAAGTGATGAGCTGGCCAAAACACTGACCCAAAAAGCAGCTGAGCCTCGTTGTACCTGCAAAGCTCTTCTGTGTTAAAACCAAGTCTAGCTATAGAGCAAGAGACTTGCCTTGCTGTCCAACTGCTCATCCCCCTTTTGTCCTTCAAATTGTTTTTTAAAATGTATTGTTTTGTAAAGCTTTACAGCTCCCTCCCCCACCATGAAACATCTAATACTGATGCTCTCATTCTGTATATACCTTGCCTCGTAAAGACAAACCCTCTGATGTTAACAGCCTGTTTGAGCAAATAGTAGTGTGAGGACTTCAGGATATGGCCAGGACTAGCACACACATGTACCTTTCAAACCCTCATCGATATGCTGCTCGCCAGCCTGCCCCCATGAGATAACTGCTGCGCTCTTTGCACGACCCTCCTTCTTCCCATCCAACCCTCCCTGTCCTATCACTTTACTTGAAGTATAAACAAACCACATATCTCTGAGATTTCAAAGCCTGGACTCCAGGATCAAGTTGTTATATATGAGGATGGCGGAGCATGTTCTCCTTCTCGGGCTCCCCCAAAATGTCCTGTGGGCTGTCAGAAGCCCATGCCTCAGGAGAACAGGGACATGTGGGTACTGCAGGTACTTGTGCCACCACACTATCCACATCGACTCCTTCAGCTGAGTCGTTGGGTGATCCAGTTGCCCAAGTGTAAGGGCAAGTGTAGGGTCCTACACCTGGGGAGGAACAACCCCATGCACCAGTACAGGTTGGGGGCTGACCTGCTCGAGAGCAGCTCTGTGGAGAAGGACCTGGGAGTGCTGGTGGACAACAGGCTCACCATGAGCCAGCAGTGTGCCCTTGCGGCCAGGAAGGCCAATGGCATCCTGGGGTGCATTAAGAAGAGTGTGGCCAGCAGGTCGAGGGAGGTGATCCTCCCCCTCTACTCTGCCCTGGTGAGGCCGCATCTGGAGTACTGTGTCCAGTTCTGGGCTCCCCAGTTCAA